>RPOG01001336.1:0-159704 GCA_008086565.1 Thalassoma bifasciatum
ATGTTTTTGTTAATTAAGTCAGTTCAAACAGGCTTTATTTCCTGGTTTGAGAGGTCCTTTCCACTCGGATGTGAAGCTGTTGTGTCCGATCTCAGATTGTTTTTTGTGGCCTTGACCTGAACATCAGTTTCACTCAGCGGGAATGAAGTGTCTGAAGTGGCCAGCTGACAGCTACAGGATGTGAATATGAGCTAACCTGCACATCATAGAGATGCATGAGAGTGTGCGTGTTTTTACGTGTGTGTTCATGTGTGTGTGTGTTTGGGTATGCGCATGAGCGTGCGCGGATGCACAATTACCAGGCAGGCGTGAATCGATAGGTGCCTGCTGACAGATGGATTAGCACGGTAAACAGATGATACACACACCGCTAAATTATTCATCTGCTGAACAGTGGGCTGGGTTTCCACACACACTTGGTGACGGGGGAGGAAAAGAGAGTGAGAGAGAGGGGTGTGAAGATGAGGGAGGGAGAGGGTAACTTGTGTTTTTTGAGTCACTTCAGCTCCACAAAAATGTGTTCTTTCTTTCTTTCAGATTTCACTAAGAGAGCTGACCTGCATTCGTTACTACCTGACCTCAAAGCAGACATAGTGTTGTGCAGTGTGCATCAACAAACACACACACACACACACACACACACACACACACACACACACACACTGTCCCTCTAATGTGGCTCAGTTATGCAGAGACACCACAGGGTCAATGTGAAGTGTCTAGTGAGATACTGAACACACACGTGTGCGAACGCCGACACACTCATCCTTTCTTTATCCGCGTCTTTTTCTGAAGTGCGGGCAAATCCGTGATCATCGACTGTTTATGCCTTTAAGAAAACCAGCTGCATCAGTGAGATTTCACACACATAAACACACGCCCAGAGAAACACAGGTAAAGGGAATTTTATAGATAAACCTGAACATGCTGGAGGAGAGACATGCACCATTATGTTTGGAGCAAAAACAGAAGAATATCCCCATTTAAGTCAATGTTAGTATGAGAATTAGCATCTCACAAGGATTCTGCTCTAAGAAGAGGCTAAAGAAGCTACACATTGTAATAAAACAGCCTGTTTACTTCCATGGTACACTCCCATTATTGAGCAGCTCAGATTCTGCTGCATGCAAATCATATGAGTATGCACACACACATATCCACTCGCACACACTCACACACATACACTCACACTCTGGCGTGCATATAAAACACCCGTTATTGATTTGTTTCACCTTTCTAAGGGACTTTAGAGGCCTCTTTGCAGCAGATGCTAAGCTTTGCTCCCCTGGGACGGCTGCAACTTTTAGAAGCATGAAGGGGAAAATGAAACACTGCAACTTTAGCAAGAAAAAGGAAAGTTCAGAAAAAGAAACAAAAATCCTTCTTCCTCTTTAAAATCTCACTTCTGGAATAATTCTACAGGTGCCTATGGTTCAATCATTAAAATAAGATCTGTGTTAGTTTGTGTGTGAGTGTGTGAGTGTGTACGTAACGAGTCGTCCAGCTCTTTGAAGCGACAGTGCGTTGAGAACATTTAACCATCTCAAAATCACACACCCCTCCCTGTGGCACACACACACACAAACTGTTCGCTCGCATCATGGCCGCCATCAGCAGGAACCAATCAGATTTGATGAATAATTCAATATTAAAGAGGGTGTGACCAAGACGGAGTGAGGAGGAGGAGGAGGAGGGGGTTCTTCCAAGCAAGTGGGCTTTTTGGAAACAGGCCGGCTGTTTGTGTGTGTGAAAGTGAGAAAAGCAAGAGGGTGGGGTGGTGGTGGGGGGGCTGTCACACTAGACTGCATCCACAAACTGGCTGCAGATTAGATTACTGAGGAGAAGAGAGGAGGAGAGAGAAGAGGAGGGAGGGGAGGGAGGTGAGGAGACGAGGACAGAAATGAGGGAGAGGAAAAGAATCTGTTTACACATCTGCATTAGAAAGCGTCTCAACACCGAACACTAAGCTTGTGTCTTCTTCCTAAACTTGTGGTTAACTCTTCTGCAAAAAAGTGTCGGTGAGGTGTCAGGGTAAAGTCAGGGCTGGGGCGTCGTCGTGTGACCTTATGTGTGCAAGTGTGTGTGTGTGCACATATTAAAAAGCTGAATGTGTGTTGTGTTGCCAGGTGTGCTGTGGTTGTATGGGGCTCAGTGGAGCTTTAACGCAGACGTTTTATTGGCTGACATCACCGGGGGAACAAAGTGGAATCCCGGAACTTGGGAAGGCAAAGTCGTGTGTGTGTGTTGCATATTCCAAAGAGGAGAGACTGAGAGACAGAGGAGGAAAACTATGTACACTGAAAAAAGCCAGCCCTCAAAAACAAGGAAAAAAATACAAAAGTTGGGCATTTTACTTAAACTAAGCAAAGTAGCTTTAAGCTTTACTAGATAAGACTAAGCTGGGAAAACTCACTTTGGCAAAATTTTCTTACATTGAAAAGTTTTGTGTCTCATACTTAGCTATAATGAGTGGCAGATTCAAATAAAGCTTCGTTTGCTTAACTCAGCTGAGATTATTTCTTGAAACAAGATGGTTCATCTTTAACAAACACGCCAGCAGCTTCAAAACCTTATGACAAGTAATAAAAGCTTGTTTCAACCGTGAAATGACTTAAATCAAGATGTTTTTTTTAAGACTGTTTCACGTTTCAAGATATTTAAGATGATTCATCTAGAAGCAAGTTCCAATATCTGACTGACTTGGTGTTGGTATGGTGTTTTGTACTAAGCGAGTTGAGATATTTTAGCCAATAATGAGAAGAATAAACTTCTAAGATATTGACAGGGTCTTTGCTTTTAGGTGTAGCTCTTTTCTCTTCCTGAAACAACCTTACATCTGGTTTTCAAAGTGTCTCTTTGCATCTCAAACATTTCTGGATCATCAAAAGGAAACACGATAAAGTTTCACATCTTGAACTTTTCAAAATAAGAGCTGTTTCAACTTCTGAAGCTAGAGACCTCCTTGCAGGCAGCTACCGAGGGAATCCTCTCATCTCCTCTGCTGCATCGATGGCTCTGCAGCAGCTCCAGAGCTCATTTGTGTAACCTACACAGCCCCCCCACACCCACCCACCCACCCACATGCTCACACACAAACCTACACATACACACATACACTCACACAGAGATCTTTGTCCAAATGGAGTGGCTGGGCCGACAAAAGGCTCGACAGGAAGCGACTAATCCTTGATCTGCGCAGCGTTGCAACAATGACCGCAAGACGACACACACTGAGTGACACACACACATATAAACAATTACACAAGGACACACATATGCACACATACACACAGAGAAAGAGGGACAATCGGTGCTTGCCTCCAGTTACCACCCAGCGAGAGAAAGAGCCAGGAAGGGCAGGATGGTGAGGAAAAGACAGGAATATATTAACAGATTTCAACCCCAAAAATATATATTCATAAACAGAAACCCAACGAAGAGGAACGAAACTTGATCATCGCTCAATATGTTAACTATGTATGGATCAGGTGCATGAAGGCTGCTACTGACAGGGAAACAGACACACACTCCTCACCCTGGGGGAGCTGCCAGAAGGGCAGAAGGTTACACACTGGGGGGTAAACAAAGCCACCACACGGAGGACAGTTCCTGATACGTGTGTGTGTGTGTGTGAGTGTGTGTGGCACAGTGGAGACTGACAGGGAGGCAACATGAGAGGGACAAGCCTTTTAACATCTGGCTAAGCACTGACAGGAAGACACACACACACACACACACACACACACACACACACACGCACGCACGCACGCACATGAGCAGGCAGGCGAGTCCCAGTCCTAATTATTAGAACACTCTTACTTAACTTAACCCTGCCACTAGACCGTGACAGGCAGAGATGGAAGAGGGGGGAAAGGGGTGAGAGGCGGAGAGGTCTGTGTGTGTGTGTGTGTGTGTGTGTGTGTGTGTGTGTGTGTGTGTGTGCAGGGAGGGGGGGATTTTGGTGAGGACAAGAGAAGGATGAGCGTATCTGTCTCCTTGGCTGATTTTTAACTCCTCACATGCCAGAGCAGTGAGACCAGGAAGGATAATATAATCAGAATATTCACAGTAAGTGACTTCACCACTCAGAATTTAAAAATGTCTCAGCCCCGCCCATTTGGTTTGATTGACAAGTGACCTGGATCAGCAGCAAATGGAGACACAAAGTAAAGAAAAAAAATTGCCTCTTTTTTATAGTTGAAGCTCTCGTTTTCCTTGCATTTTTCTCCTCTGTGACTTTTTTTTAGCGACAAAAGCTTGCTCTACTCATCCTCAGACAAAAACAACACTGGTTCATGACTTTTGCTCTATGGAAAAGGATAAAAAGAGATCAAGATCAACAAAACCATGAGGGAAGACCAAAAGAGGGATGAAGAGAAGGCCTCCAGCTGTGTGTTTAGACAGCTGGGTATCATGCTAAATGTTCAAAAAAAGTGGAAAATGGGGCAGCTTCAACTATTTTTTTTTTCAAATTGTGACTTTTTCTTAAGATGATGCAATGATTTAAGTCATCATTTTGTACATAGCTGTCATGAATCGACCTTAAGTGGTATATTTCTACAGAAATGTTGCAGTATTCACCCATCTTTTCTTCACCATCTTAAGAATTTCTCTGGTTTTATTCTACAAAGGCAGATGGGAGCTGCAATTCAGCTCAACATCTAAAAAAGATCTTTTTTTTTCTCATTGCTTTTACTTCTTTCCTTCCATCTCCGCTGCGCCAGAACATTTTATGTTCTTCTTCTTCTTTCCCTTCCAGCAATTTCTGTTCCTTTCTCCTGCTGTCAGTTGACTTTTTGTGTTCTTATCTTCCTGTGTTCACTGTCTATATTGTGTCTGAAGAAAATGTACAAATGGGAAGAAAAAAAAATAGAGGAAAAGAAGGAAAATTCAGAGGAAAGATGAGGAAGCCCGGTGAGGCATTCAGGGTCAGGTTCAGAGTAAATCTCCCAGCCTTGTAAATGTGGAGAGCAGAGAGAATGTAAACAAACAGACTACAGCTGTCACACACTCGTATGTGGAGATACACACACACACATACATACAAGGACGAGAAGGGCAGGATGGGAAAAGAAGGAAAGAAGAAAAAGAAGGAGAGAAGATGATGGAGGAATGTGAAGGATTGTGAAGCACAAACATACAAACCTCGCTCGAGCAAAAGCATCAAATCTGCTCCACAAACAAACAAGAGCACAGAGGGGGGGCAGAGTGTGTCATTTGTCAACAGTCTCATTAATTCCAATCACACGTCCCATAATTCATTTCTCTCTTTCACTGTATATGCACAAAATCCTTCCCCTCTTTAGCCCTTCATTGGTGTGCTCAGGCTTAGACTCTGAATACAGTGCATGGTAATAGCTTTTACAATAATACCACACGCAGAGTCCTCTTAAGGCATGATAGGGCCTTTATGTGCAGGTTTAGCGGCTGACAGGTTAGCGGGTTTAGCTAACAGCCAACGTGCCTGCCGGTGCAGAGGGGGGATTTGGGAGGGCTTAGCATGGAGGAGGCCACTGTTTCTTGGAGAGGCAGGAGGAGGGTTTGATAGAATTGGATGCACAGAAGTTTTAAGGTTTAAGAGTCATTTTGTTGGGAACAGCCAGAAGTATCCTCTTTACGACTGGGATTAACTGGTCTGACAGGTGACTGGATTGGGATTGGATGGAACTAAAAAAGAACATATATTTGAGACATAAGAAGATGAATTTTTGGTAAATGTAAGAGCACTAATTCAAGACAACCAGGAGATTCCTTTAAAGGAAAACGACACAGAAACCTCCACTATAAGGACAGTTTCTGTGTCTTATCAAGGGAATATAAGGGTGTGCAGTCATCTTGGAAATAGTTCTCATTCTTCAACCTTGGACAATTCTTTTCATGTGGTTGCACATCACTCTTATGAACATTATCATCCATAAATGTTCATCTTTCTACATTATTTTCTGCTTTGCTCTTACATCTGCTCATCCCAACTTGAGGTGGGGATTGTAGCAGGCATAACATCAGCATCTTGTTAATTTTCACTTTTTCTGTTCACACATGCTTCTCATTTGAAAATGTTACGAGTATTTAGGCACAGTCCCAGCTGTACTGTGTAACGTTAGTGAATCCTGGTTATGTCCTACCAGTGCTCATCTACCAAACAGAGGAAGTGCAACTTGACACAACTTTCAGTTTCAGATCACTGCAATATAACTGCTGCATGTGGGTTGGAATGAACATTATCACAAACAGCTTATCCTAGGGTTTAGCCTTTGGCCTGCGCTCTATCACTCTCCTACTTAGCTCTCTTCTGTTCTTCTGTCCCTTTTATGTCAGACAGTGAAGCTCCAGTGTCTAACTTAACTGAAGAACTCATTTTCCGCAGAGAAAAACACATATCTCTGGTCCAATTCAACCCGATCGTGAAACTAAGGGTAAAAATTTAGAAATAACCTATTTTAGGACGAAGAATCTCATTTCAAATATGAGACCTCCAGATGTGAGACTTTTTCAAGATCACTTAGAAAGTCCTCACAGTCACTTTAACCAATTTTACTTCAATAATGCAAATGACTGCATCTTTATTTGACATATTCCCTATTTATTGCCTCCGTATTAGTAAGAGTAAGAATATGCCTCAGTGCTTTTGCAGAACTGCTCATATGAACATTTTCAATGTAGCTGAGACTTGGGTGTACTTTATTAAATCAAGTCTCTTTAGTCTTAATCAGATATCAGAAGTATAACCACAGCATCAAAATGTGTTAATGCAGCCTTGAAGTATCTATAAAAACAAGTTTGCATTTGATATATTTAAGAGAGTAAACGTTAACATTCTAAACTGATTTCCCTCATGTGTTTCCTCATATATTCAAAAGCATTTCACTTTTACTTGTGTTTCATTGTAGCCGAATATCTGATCATGATGCCAAACACATCCTCCACCTCTTTCCTGTCTGAGACTTCCTCGAGCTATGTGTGAAGCTCTGCGGAAGCTGCTAGTTAGCTAATGTGTGTGTGAAGCTGCGAGATCCCCGTCCTCATGGGAATGTACCAAAGTGTTGTTTGTTCTTCACGCCTCCACTGGATAGCCAAAACCAGTGAAGGAGAACCCATAATTCTTTGCTGTAAGCAGTGCCTGTGCACATCCAATTGCATTAGAAGCCTATGGTAGAGGTGGAGGATACTTGTGCCAAGATTTAACCTGATTAGATACAGATTCAGCCGTTCCAAAAGACAGCACAGGAGCCCTGTAGCCATCTCTCATTCTATCCCTGGACTTTGCTTTAGTGCTTGCTAATATATTGTGATAAGTCGGACAAAACGACTGCGACAACCCCAACAATCACAGGTTTCTTGAGTCTTGCTTGAGGCTGCAAGATGTGTTCTTTAACCACAAATAAATGTTCTTAAACCAAGGATTTAATGAGACAATAATAGGGTCAAAATCCACACTTCCATCTCTTTCTAATCTTCCTTTGTCTCTCTCACTTTCTGCACTCTTTGATATCTTTCTCCTCCTTCTTATTCCTCAACATCCATCCAACCAGTCAGCAACTTGGTGTCATTTTCCCAATTTCCTTCTCTCCAGTCGTTCCTCTGTCTCTCTCTTTCTCACCCTCTCTGTCTCTCCTGCGGTGGTCTTTTTATCGGATCAGTCTCAGGTCGTCGCCTCTGTCCCTCATGTGTTCCATCAAGGATGTATCCCTCAATCGCACACTCTCTCGCTCTCTCTCATACTCACACACACACACACTGGTTCTCTTTCTACCATAAGATATAGAAAGGGAATAAAAGAGAGAATAAAGATAATAATAAAGACTAAAATGTGGAAAAAGAATTGAAGACAAACAATGGAGCGAAGAAAAAAAGGCAAAGAGACTTCTTGTATGAGTAAAATCACACACTACAGACTCGTCTCTGTCTCTCTCTCTCTCTCCCAATTTGTCGCTGGGATCCGTTGCAGCTTGTTGACATGTGTAGGAGATGTCAGTGCTCATGCTGAGAGCTGTTTGTGCGTCTGGAAGAGTGTTTATGGATGCCTGCGTGTTTGTGTTCGGAGCTCTCACAGCCCCGCTCCCACCTCCCTTTCCATACACACACACACACACACACACACACACACACCCTGCCAAGGTTTTGGGTATGTGGGTAAATCTTTTGGCAACGGGGCTGCCAGCGTGGAGCTATGATGAATGCTGATGGCAAAGAGCATGGCCGGTCTCTGAACCAGTCACTCACACACTCTTACACTTACACACTCTCTCGCACACACTCACACACACACACACACTCACACACACACGCACTAATCAGATTCCCAGTGCGTGAGGGCCAAATGGCATCCTTCCACTGGTGAATGCTAATGTGACCAGTGGAGCTTGTGGGCTTGAGAAACACTGATCGGGGGAGCCAGGAGAGATGATGACAAGAAAACATAGATGGAATTGTTTATTGGCCTGTGAGATGCTGCTGCGAGAAAATTTGCATTCTTTCACAAATGACAACAAATTGTGTTTTGACTTTAATTTGAGAAGCAGAATTAAATTTGGCTGCGTTTATTTAGCGGTTGAGGCTTTTGCACATGTCCCACTTGGATTATTTAACCTTTGTTTATTTCATTTTATTTTATCCAAACACTTGGAGAATTGATAAATAGTTTGATGAATTCTCCGAGTGGTTGAGAATCCTACGCATATTGGGCTTTGGCATCGTGGTATAGTGTCTGAACATCAGTGCAGATGAGGGATGTGCATGTTGAGTTGACTTAAAGCTGACACAAATTACAATAAAATTGGTCATCAATATATCATTGTGCACCTGACATGAGGGAAATGTGTTGTGTCTAATGACCAGAGGCATCTCATTTTGCTGCTTAACTTGCAGTATTTTTATTTAGAAAACAGAGATTGAGATGTATGATGGTGTCTGTTAACTCAACTGGAGCACTGTGTGGCAAAAAGTCATGTGGCCATTAATGTTTACAAAAACACTTAAGACTGGAGCTGCTAACTCTGCCATATTTAACAAACCCACTGGTATTGTTTACCTGCAAACTCTGTGATCCCAAAATTAGCCAAAACATCTAATTCAAAAATGTTTGCTCAGATTTGATGTTTTTTCTCTAGGTTGTATTTTTTTCTCTTTGCCCAAGGTCTAAATTTCAGTTTCTGTTAAAATGCTAGCTAGTTGGTCAGTCTGGATCAACCCAAGTGCATCTTATGTCGCAATTGAAAAATACCTTAAGAAAAATGTAGAGGTGAAAAGTGTTCTTCCATGTCTTGTTTACTTCTTCATTAACTTAAGCTCTATCTGAATTGTGTAAAAAAAATTAATGTGGAATGTCTATGTGGTTTCAGAGTTGCAAAAAGAGATTGTAATTTGATAAAATTATGCAAAAAACATCAAGTGTCTCAATAAGGAATTGCAACCAGTTTCAAAACCACAACCTTGCTTGTTTGGGACATGGTGACTTTTATAGATCACAGAATAAGACTCATACTGTGAGTGAACTTGTTTGGCCTGACTGTTATAGTGGATGCTCCATGTTTAGAGGAAAGTCCAAAAATTGGGCAGTCCAGGTCTGATGGTGGCCCCCCAGCCCTTTGCAGAAATGTAGCAAATGAGAAAATAAAGTGGACTCAATATCATGACGTTTGTCAGTGATTCAGAGTCTGCCTGTACCCCATACTGGGTCATGTGTCACCGAGTGTCTGTAACCCACGTGTGAGCAGAGTTCAGTTTGATGGTCAATTTCTCTGTGTGAAAGCTTAAACTTGTTACTCACAGCGCTCGATGCGGTCCTCGGGGCTGGAGGAAGTCTCTCGATCAGACAGGAGGCCGGACACAGCGAAGATCTTTTTCCCACTGTCCTCCACTGCTTTCAAAGCGCTGCTGGGGGAGCCTCCAGGAGGGATCTGGGCGCCACCGAAGTCGTACTCTTTCCCCTCTGCGTCAGAGTACCTCAGGTGGGGTGAAGCATCTGCATCCAGGCAGCCTTTGAGGCGTTTAGCTGGGGTGAAAGCAGACTGATACCCGCCTGGTGCTCCATCACGATCCTCTGGAGGTGACGCAAAAGGCCTGAAGGCGCCGACGCCACTGTGGTTCAGCATGCTGATGGGCGAGCAGTCCAGGTTAGGCGGGGCAAACTGATGATGGAGGTGGAGGAGGGACGGAGGAAAGTCCCTATTGGGGAATCCTGGTGGTACTGCACCTTGGCGATGGTACATTGATGCAAAAGTGTAAGAGCCATTGTTAAATGGCAAATGGACGTCTTTTTCGACAGAAACTGGGACGCCAAATGGACGTGGCTGCTGGCAGGGGATGGAGGCATCCCGAGATGCTTCAGCTGTAGAGGCCAGGACCATGAGGGCTGGAGAGGCCAGGGGGTTCGGGAGGTAGGAGGAGCTCTCCATCTTGAAGGCTGCCCTGTGAAGGTCCATGTTTGGATTTGAGGAAAAGGTCCCAACAATGTGAAAAAGAGAAGGCAATGCCTCCTCCTCAGTGAGGTCGTTCACAATGTCCGAGACCCTTTGAAAGGGTCTGATGAAGTGAGGGAGTCTGGGACGCGAAGCACTTGGCTTTCTGAAGGAAGGGAAACCAGACACTGGGTATTGTTGAAGAAAACAAAAAGTTCAAAGCCCAACTTTAGCTCAGCTTATAGAAGCTCAAACTGATTAGTCTGTTTCCAACCAAACTCTCTCAGGGGTATTTCAGTCCAGATCATCCCTATATAAATTAGCACACTTCGGTTTGAAAAGTCCTTGAATGAGGTCTCACAGTCTGACAGCCCCGATGATAAACTTAGTAAAATGTCTTCGTAAGCTTTGTCCTCCTGGGAAAATATCAGTCAAAGACCCGTCTTTGTAGCATGTGTCGCCAGATGGTCCGTAGAAGGTGGACATTCGATGGTCGTCAAAGGTCGATCCTCATCTTCTTGGGGTGGCCACACTGAGGAAATACAAGCACAAAGTTCAGTTTCAAGACACTTCTGTAAAATTTTAGATCATTCAAAACCACATGCTGCAAGAAAAACAACTCGTTTGCCTCCTGACATTTGGTTTTGCTGATCGTAAAGAGAAAAGGGGTAGATTTTATTTCCTAAAGTTGGTTTTTGATGGACAAAATGGCCCCTGACAAATTTTCACCTCAGTGAGCCAAACTTCCAAAATATCTGGACAGAAAAAGTTGCCTGAAATCACCTCTTTCAACATCCACAATCCAGTTTCAACCTTTGTTTCACCCATTTCCCTCAGACCCTCCACATTTTTTCCAATGACAGGTACTCTCAGAGAAAAAGCGGCGCTTTGCTTTTCAGCTGACAAAGATCAATGTCTTACTCTCTGTCTGTGCTTAGAGGAAAGGAGAGGAGCAGAGTGGAAATTTCTCTAATAAAGAAGCTTCTGAGAGCCCAGGCTTGGAGTCAAAACCTTTGGGGACTGAGTGCTCTTAAGCGGACACTGTTGTTAAAGCCACAAATTCAGACCCTCTTGGGAAAAAGTGTCCTCAAGTTGACACTGTTGATCAAATCCTGTAAATCCCTGCCCTTTGACAAAAAGCCAAGAACTATTTCAAACCCCAAACTTCTCTCTCTCTCTCTCCTCTCTCTCCCTGCCTGCTCTTTAAAAAACTTCTCCAAACTGTTTCCACATCACATCTTTCCATTCCGATCTCTACAGCCCTCCACGTCTCATCTCTTTCCAAATGTCCCCTCCTTGTCCTCCATCCTCTTAATCTGGCCATCTCCCCCTCCTCTCCCTCTCCTCTCTCCTCTCTCCTCTCTCTCAGTCATCTCCTCCTCTCATCTCCCTAGCGCTATCTCTCCTCTCCCCTCCTTGCATCTCAGATCTTGGTTTAAGCCGCTTATTCCTACCATCTCCCCGGATCTTATTGGACCAGAACCACTTGTCTTAAGATAAGGACACACACATATACACACATTTCCTTGACACACATACACACATCTGATAAGAGGCAGTGTGGCTCAATGTACAGCTCGACACCAGAGTCGGTGGTGCGAACACTCTCCTCTCTCTAAGGCTATATGCCACCATCTCTTCTATCCCTCTATCTAACCACCTGTAATTTCCTAATTTTTACTATCTTTCTTTATTCATCTCTCCTGTCAATCTCTTCTCCCCTCACCCCTCCCTCCCCTCCCTCCCCTGCCTCATTCTCCCTTGGGTGATTCAGATGGGTGATATCATATCAGACCTCTCCATCTGCCATCCACGAGCCAGAGGAAATCTGACTGAGTGAATAAATTAGCCGTACTTGACCTCACGACCCCCCAGCATCCGTGGCAACAGACTAGAATCTTCCCTCCCGGGGATTAGATCGGATCGTGCGATTGGCCGGTCGAAGGAACGCAGAGAGGGAGGCGATGAAACGACAAAATAACATTTCAGAGATTTTATCCCCTAAGGGCAATTTGAAGGTGCCGGGCTTGTTAAGCTTTCGATGTGTAGAGATGTATCGCAGTGAGAGGGTGTTTGCAGCATTTTTGAGCATCTTTTGGATTAAGAAATCAGATCATGCAAATGTCTTATCAAGCAATTTTCCTGATTTTCCTCAATCAGATAAAATTAAATGGCATGGGCATGTTGCACTTTTAACCCTTCGTTCTCAGGTGAAGGATCATAAAAGTCACGGCTGCCATTAGAATTAAACCCCAGTGAGACTCAAAAAAGGTCAAGCGTGAAGTCATGTACACACACACCCACATAAACACTCAACAAATACAAACTCACACAGTATCAAATAGCGCATCGGGCCGCTCTAGACGAGCTTCAAAGCTGCGTTGACTAGCAGCCAACATCAAAGGAGAAACTCCCTGGGAAATGAAAGGAGAAAATCTTTTATAGCTATCAGCTGTCCACAACACTCATTCAAATCAATTTCCAAACCTGATCTCGGCTTTGGCACGCTCCCCCACCTCCCACACGCACAAAGACTCACACACACCGACATACATACACACACACACGGACCAACAACAACTGCCAGGAGGAAGGAGAGGGCCCAGAGACAGAGAGAGATGAGGAGATGTGAGATGTTTTACATTACCGCAAATGTACAGTAGACGAGTGTGGAGTGCTGAGGACGGCTTACGCTAACACGCCTCTGGTCTGGACAGATGCCACAGAGTCACATTACACGCCTCTCTTCATCCTCCTCTCTCCATCTCTCCACCCTCTCTACCTTCCTACCTCCCGCAATCTATCCTGGAAATAGCACCTTGGAAATGAAGCCATAACAAAACTCCCCCCTCTCTCTCCCTCTCTCTTTCTCCATCCCTTCTTCTGTCTATCAGTCCCCTCCCTCTCCTCCTCTTTCTCACTTTCTCAGCCGGTGTCCTCTCTCCGCTCACGCCGCTGTATATCAGATCACACTTTCTCCTGCGTAACCTCTAAAGCAGAAGTGTGTCTGAGGTGTTGATAGCGAGGTAATACACTGATAAGTACCGGGATATTTCAATTTTATTATCATTACCCAGCAGGCCGAGGGGGCGGCGAGCGAAGGGGGCCGCCAACGAGAAGCAGCCAATCCAATAAGAGGACACTAGATATTCCCTCACAGGCCACAAGTGAAGAGGAGAAGGGAAGGAAGTGTTAGGTAACAAGGAAAGTAGAGAGGAAGGGATGAGAGGAGAGAAGAGATGAGACGAGGATGGGAGAAAGTAGATTTAAGAGAGGGATATGGAAGGTGAGAAAAGCATGAAAGAGGAACTGACAAAAGACATGAGAGGGGATTGAAGCAGCGGTGAGAAAGGGTGAGGCAGAGCAAGAAAGGAGTAAAAAGGATGAGGAAAAGAAGGGACATGATAAGAAAGATGAGGAAAGTAGGGCTGTGTCCTCATCACAATAATTGCATGCCTAATATTCATATCACAAGGTATAAAATATATCTGGATAATTTTGCATCTTTAAGTGACGCTTATGTCACCTGTTTACGCCCAATCACATCACTAATAGATCTACATGAGCAACTATCAAAGTTAAAACACCTTATTGGCGTCTCAGCTGCTGTTATCAGGGTTGAGCAGAGTGATGTGCAGTGAGTGCTCGAGCCACTGAGAGAGAGCGGTTAATGTGAATGAAGCATAACAGATATTTGGACAATCTGACAGTTTGCTTATAGTTAATATCACATAAAGTGCTTCATTTAACACTTTCAAGGTTAAAGGCAGCGACTTCCAGATCTGTGTCTTCTTTGTCTTGGCTCTGTTCTCATCATTTCAGGGAAAGCCAGGGAGAATTCAGATGAACAGAATGAAGCAGTTAACTTTAAAAAATATCCAAATATATATAACACAGGAAACAAAAATATTGCAGTATAATTTTTCCCCCAATATCGTGCAGCCCGAAGAGGAAAGGATGGAAACAGAGGAGAGGAGAGTGAAGCAGCCGTAAGAGAGAAGAGAGTAAGGAGGGTGTGATCTCAGGGCACAGGGAACAAATTTCATCTCCCTTGGTGATTGACACAAGCTGGCTGCCGTCTGGCCTGGTGGTCCTGTGGCACATGCTTACACACTCACACTGACCCACACATCTAACACACATATATACATGTATGTATTGAAGCATTTAGAAAAAAAAACAACTCTACTCTGAGAATGGTTCGAGGTGTAGTTCTGTATCTTACTTTTCTATTCACATCTGCAGGGATGCTTTAATTATCATTATATTAGGAGGAGGAGTTTCCTCTTGACGTGTTTGTTTTGATTATATTGAGGTTAAGGGTGGGGCTGGGGCTGCAGGATGTTGGGGAAAAAGTGATATTGCGATGTTTTTGTTTCCTGCCATACTTTTAAAAGTTTACTGCTTCACTCTGTTCAGCTGAATTCTCTCTGACTTTCCCTGAAATGATGATGACAGACTCTCAGACAAAGTTGAGCACACAGATCTACTTCTTTTCACCCTGAGAGTGTTACATAAAGCACCTTATGTGATACAAACTTAAAGTCAAAGTGTAAAAACCCCTGCTATCCTTGGCCATTCACTCTGCACATCACTCTGCCTGACCCTGATAACAGCAGGTGGAATGACAGAAAGCAGGGAGGGTACTTTAACTGTGCATGTTGTTGCATATAATGTGGTAAAATATATAAATTGATGATCATTTAGATTGATTGGTAATGGGCACAAACAGGCTGCATAGACTTCATTCAAAGGCTCAAACATATTGCGATATATTTTATACCTTGCAATATGAATATTTTGCATGTAAATATTGCAATGACAATACTAAAATAATACATTATGCAGCTCTAGTTAAGAGTTTTGAAGAACCAGGGTAATCAGGGATGTAGCTGATTTCACTGAGCCTTGTTCCTGTTGGCAAGGTGGCGTCATTTCCTGGTTGAAGCACTGAGTGACATCACTGAGACATCTTCCAACATGTTAGACGTTTTTGAAAAGTATCCCAGGAAAACTGTCGTACACTTGTGAGTTGTGAAAATAAAAGCTGTTTGATGAATTGATCTAAATTAACAAAACTCGTAATATCACACAAAGACGTGTCATCCTGCTGCCAAACGTCAGACATCACTAAAACAACAGTCATAACTCCACATGACATCCACCTATGCATATCATCAGTATACAAGTGCAATTACATGTAACGCACACACTCATAATGTCACTCGGTGCCACTTACAATCCCATTTGCCACACAGGGGATACCACCCACACATTGTCTGACGCTGGCTATATGCATTTTATAATAGAAAATGTCACAGGGGAACATTTACCACGCTGTCATAATTTGATTACAGTGTGCAAGAATGATACAGCTGTCGGCGCGATATTAAACACAAACAGTGTGTGGGGGGGCGTTTCACGTCAAATCTGCACTTTAAGTGACAACGTTATACCAGCCGGTGAAATTGTGGTGTCAACAACAATGTCCTTTAACATCATTCTGAGGGGAGATTTCACTCAGGAAATATGAGCCGCTGGGAAAAGAGGCTGCAGGAAGAGTCACAGGTTTTATGGGAAATAATCAGAAAACGTGGTCACAAACATCATCACTGTTCTGTAAGATAATGATTGAATGTTATTCACACTTTGGAGAAATCAGACACATTCTGACTGTGACTTTATGGAAACAGAAGCTCACTTTGGACACTGTAACCCAAAATAAAATGTTCTGTTACTCTCACTGTCTTTGTTTTCTACACTGGGTCTTTTCTTTGATGGAGAATTGAGGGTAAGAAAAAAAAAAAAAGAAACATAAGTAGATGCGAGTGTCAAGATCAGAAAAGTGAAGGCTAAAATGGGATCCAAATAACTACACTGCTGACAACCAGCGCCTGTCTCATCCAAACCTTCCTTTGTGTCGACTGCTCGGAATAAATATTTTTCTCGCTCGGCTGCTTTGAGTGTGTAACCGACGCTTCTGCTGCTCCAACACGCCACTGAAACTTGTCACATCGAGTTTTCCACTGTGTCTGCTGAGTTTTAGAGAGGAACGAACGGAGAGGAATCCAATTTTTGTTATAAAAATGTCTTGTCGGCTGTGACTGCTGTGTGTACACAAACGTCGACGTGTGTGTGTGTTTGACTGCTGAGACTGTCGGGAAGCAAAGCAGCTGAAGTCGTTTTTTTTTTTTTTTCTCTCTCTTTTCTAATGGAGACGGAGAGAATAGCAGTCAAAACCACAGGCCTGTCTGAGCTAGTGTGTGTGTGTGTGTGTGAACACTCTTCCCGGTTCGTGGATATATTTAGAGATTGTTGACAAGCGTGAAAGTGCCACTCTTACTTTTATTACAAGACAGGCCGAGCTGTGTCGTTCATCTCATCTCTGCTGAACACACACACCATCACTCATACACAACACATCATCCATACACTATTTGAGGACT
This sequence comes from Thalassoma bifasciatum, assembly GCA_008086565.1. NCBI lineage: Eukaryota > Metazoa > Chordata > Actinopteri > Labriformes > Labridae > Thalassoma > Thalassoma bifasciatum. The sequence continues at coordinate 16,847 of RPOG01001336.1, forward strand.
TTGAAGGAGAAAACACACTTTCAGCAAATTAGAACTTAATGCAGCACAGTTTAAATGTATGTAAAATGGCTGCTATCGTAGTCAAATTCAGCATTCAATTAGGAGAAAACTTAAGTGTCTCCATAGAACAAAATGTCCAACAGCCCTGAAACTCTGGTGAAAATTTACAGCCTCTTCTCGGCCTCTGTCGTCTTTTTACTCCTGACTTCTCTCACACTGTTTTTCACTCTAAAAGCTTTGGCACATCTTATGTTGGAGCTGATAGCAGAACTGTGTGATTTACACAACTTAAAGATCAACCATGGAAATATTTTGTTTATTTTAACAGTCAATATCTTGGTTTATCAGCATCAAAAGACTAATTTCTGAAATTAATGACATATACTTGATTCAGCTGCAGCTTTTTTTAAGCTCCTATTTGTGACTCAGCCATCGGTGAAAACAGTGACACATGCAAAGATGAAATGAGGCCTTGTTTTGAGTTCAGTGGCCTGCAGTTTTTCAAAGAGGAATCAACAATATCAAGCAAACATAGATGTTCACACTACAGAAAACTTAAAAGTCTGATGTAAATGGAATAAAAATAAAAGCTCACGCTCAGAAACGAAAGCCTCATTTTGTGCTTCTTGGATAAAGCTTCGAGAAAGCGAATACATTTCAAGCACTGCGGAGGAAACCATCATACCGCTCTAAAGTTTCCCCTCGCCATCAGCCAAAAGACAAAGACAACATTTCTATTTAAAGCCCTGCTGTCAGATATTAAATATTTACCACCATGCCACACGGATAGAGAGGAGCAGAGAAGGTAAACTACCAGTCTGCAGCCTTCATTCTTGTGTGTGTGTGTTTTAGCATAAAAATGTGGCCTAACCTGCTCTCAGGTCCACTCAGTATTCCAGACAGGCCTCAGTGTTTGTGCTTGTGCCTCAGTATCTGTGTGTATCTGCGTGTGTGCCAGCCGATGTCCGAAGCAACAGTCGATACTATTGAAATGTACTCATTCATGTCTGGCCGGGAGGCGAAGCTCAAATGTCCTTGTGAATAAGAATCACACCCATCTATCTCTCCCTCCTTTCTCAAATTATTCGTCCTTGTCTTTCTTCTTCCGGTGATAAAACCCTAATTTTGTCTCCGAGTGTCTTTCAAACAACCAATCTCGTGTTTCTCTTCTTTACTTCTCCCTCCTTTCTCCCTCTCTGATATGAAATCTGTAACCCGGTTACTCGCCTCACTCAGCAGCTGCTGCAGTTAACGTCCGCCACATGCATGAGCGGTGAACAAATGATTACAGTAAGATTTGATAATACACAGACACACACATCATCCTGAGGTGGATAATGACACTCAGGCAATATTCAGCTACAAAATCAATAAGGATTGGACGAGCTTGCGCCGGAGAAACATGCGCGCTTTTGTGCAGCAGTCAGCTGATGACAAATGTCTTTTGGAGAACTCCACCAATTTGTGTTTTTTGGAAGCACAAAAGTAGAAGATGGACATGTTTTTGTCATTTTTTCTGTCATGACTCTCTCCGTGACATTAAAGCAATACTCCTGGAGGAAAAATAAGAGGATTTACTTCTCACATAAGCGTCTGTGATGTCCAAGACAGAGCCATGGCTGGCAGACAGAAATCATTCTGGACGCCGGCCCTGACCTGTGGCAGGGATTTCTATTCATGGCAAGGCCCGGTTCAGAGAGGGGCCAGCTAATTCCTGGTATGGACAAGGCTAAATGGGAAAAGCACACTGTTGCGTGGCTTGGTGTATTTGTGGATTATTGCTCAATCAAATTTCAGCATTATTCTGCAGCATTTTGTCTCTCTGTAATGAGAGACTTTTTGGCCTCTTTTCCCTTATGACAGAATCTTCTCTTATCAGAAATGTCACAAAACAGCAACTAATAACTACAATAAAATAATTTGAATAACTCTGCATTGTTCGATACCAAACTAAGGAGGACATAACAAGTGTTGACTCCTTTTATACTTCAAATAAACACATTCATGCAGCACTGGATCTAACAGAAGCAGAAAAGGCTTTCACTGGAAGCTGCTTTTGTAACAAATGAATATGTCTCTGTTGCACTCACAAAACTTGAACTCCTGTCATCTACAGGACACAAAATCTTAACAGCTCTGACAGATGACACCTGTGTCTCCGTGCAGACCGACAGGTGACAGATTTCAATCTCTGTGTGTGTGACTGAGTGTGTGTGTGTGGCACCGGCCGCCCTGCTATGACTCTTTATTGCCGTGCTGCGCCGGCGTGTACAACAGCAGCCACTAATCTCTCCGGCTGGCAGGCAGACAGGCGGCTGGCTGGCCAGTTTGTTGCTACAGGCTGCATGCAAGTGAGCGCAGGCCAATTAGCTCAAGTTTAACAAGGAAGAAGTGTTGCCAGGTTTGCTGTTTTCACTTACGGATCCTGCTGTAATGATCCGCTTTTGTGGAGTTAATCATGATCATAAGAATAATGGGAAACGTGTTTGATGCCTGCCGGGAAATGCTGCGTTCTACTCTGTGAGGAGGCCAAAGGTCGCAGATACAACAAAAATCTTTATGTTCGCTTATCAAAAGCTGCCAAGCATGCAGAGTGGATATTAAACTGCATGTGTGTGGTCCTGCACATGCAGAAAAAGTGTGTGATCCTGAAGGTATCGTGCACTGTTTGGTCAGATCAAGCTGCCTGTATCAGTCTCCTGCCTGGCTGCACAGAGAAAAATGATAAGCAGGCTTCACAAATACTGCTCGTGTGCAATCGATGGACGCAAATGCACCAACAGTGTCTTCAGGGGAGGTGGAGAGGGGGGTGAATATTAGCTTATTTTCCATACAGGGGGGCTGATATGGCTCACAGTGTAATTGACGAACGATGGGGGGGAAACCTGAGAGAGATATGATGCAGCGTAGGAGGGGGGAAAGGATAGATCGGCACATAGAGACAGAGACACGGAGCAATATGAGGAATAGAAAGTATCTGACATCCGACACAACTCCTCTCCCCCCATTAGGCTAATTCTTTGACTTTCTCTTGTTGCCGATAACGTCTCCAAGTGATATTTCCCCCTATAACGGCATTACCAGAGGCTGCCTGCTCCAATGCAATCAAACCATTAAACACAGCGCTGCAGCTTCTGCATGAACTGATTTCCTTCCAATAGAAAATGACTGGACATGAGCTACTCCGCTTTCCTGTCATCAATAAAAGAAATCATTGGGTCTGCATGAAGGAGGAGGATTTATCTGCAGAGGATCTACTGCAGAATTCTGCTCTGTTTAATGGAAATAAAGTTATTTTCTTCATCATATCCACATATATAATCTATGACATGATAGAATATGATGCAAGCATGATTTTTTTTCTTGCCAGTCAATAATAAAGCAGAAAATAATCTTGACATTAAAGTTTCATGTTTGAAATATTAAAAACCAGAAATTAAATTGAGCATTTTCCTGGAAGCAGACCCGTAAAATGAGCTGATTTCATGACTAACATTAAACATGGAATTCTCACTGTGTGAAGAAACATCAAATAAAAACTTTGCATGCGCTTTCAAACACGGAATATTACACAAATCAATCATAATTGCTCCAAAACACAATCTGCGTTGCGGACGGGCTGCAATTTTCAGCAAGAGGAAAAACATTTGCTTGGGTTTTGATCAGCGCGACAGCCCAACAATATCCCACCATTAAACGATCGCATCCGGCTCCTCGCACTTAATTACGGTGATTATAGGAGCGATAACGAGACAACAATAAGAGAAAGTTTTAGGATGCAGCGCGCGCATGACGCATCTCCTCTCCGCGGGCCCCCCCTCTCATGTCTGCGTGTTCAAACACTTGTTATTTACCGGCGACGCGTTTATTTCAATTACCGGCTGCATGTCAAATTAGCTCTCGCATGTAATGTTTATTAGCACAACAAAATAGTAAAACGCACACACACATATACACAGAGGAGGAAGGGTGGAAAAAGGAGGAGGGGGAGGGAGGGAGAAGAAGTGGAGAAGGAGTTGGTTGTGGTTTTAATAAAGGATGAGGAATTAGTGCATATTGATAGGACTTAATAGACCGAGGGGGGTCATCAAACTAGTCGCGACTGAGCGATCCATGCTTAATTTACTATCAGTGCCATGTTATGGAGGAGAGGAAAGGGGAGGAGGGGAGTGTTGGAGCGCGCGTCATTACGCATGAATGTGCCAAATTCTAAAAAGTTGCATTTTTTGGAGAAATGCATAAATTAACATCTTGAATAGATCAGAGTTTTTGAACTATCAAGACGTGTGAAATGTGTGTGGATGAGGCTGATAAAAGTTGACGGGTAAAACTTTGCTGCTTAAGAAAATTTAGCTTTCAATTTCTAATAACTCCCTCTCTTTGCTCCAAGAAGCGGCGATAAATAAACTTGACGCGCAGTGAAAAACAAGCAAAGAAATAAGTCCTGCTGTTTCTTCTCTTGAATTATTAGATGAAAATTATTCTGAAACTGCTCATCAGCTGTGAGGTAATTACTCACGTCGTGATAATAGTGATTGTAAACTGGTTTCCTCGTAATTAAGCAGGTTGGAGCTTTTTTTGTCCTTTCGGACGCGGCCCCCAAATTAAAATAAACTTGTCCCCCCGCGGCAATCGATCCGGCACAGAGGTGTGAAACGGACATTAATTTTAGTTCACTTCTGGCTGCGCAAAAGGAGAGCAGCACGAGAGATCAATGGTGAGCAATAACAGCTGAGAGAGGAGGAAGACGAAGAAGAGGAAGGGGGAGGATGGAGGATGAGGAGGAGGGGGGGAGAGAATCGAAAACGCTGACAAATAAATCATCTTTTGCTACTTTTCCTCCAACCTCGACACTTTTTTCCCCCTTTTTTAGCGCGTGCAGACAATTCCTGAGGGAGGTTGGAGAGAGAGGGTGAGAGACGAAGAGGCCTAAATGAAGAAGTGAGAAAAATAAATACAGGACAGAATCTATCCAGAAATGTAAAAACGAGACTGTGTCTAATTTACATAACTTACCTGTTAATATTTGTGTTATTTGGTGCAGAAGTTTGCGTCATTATTTGTTCAAAATTAATTAATTATTTTTTTTTAGCTGTAAATAAGCACTATCGTGAGCTTTCCCTCCATTTGGCCTCCGGAGCAGAGTTTATTCAAATCTAACCCTCATAAAAAAATCTCACAATTAAAACCCCAAACACATGATTATAAATCAGACTGTCATTCCAACATTTCTCTAAATATAAGAAGCTTTCCCTGCGCCTGTGAACGTGATGTGCAATAAGCGAGTTTGAGAATGCTGCATGGGCGGCCTATAAATCACTGAGCTCTGAAAGCTGAAGCGGAAAATCATGAAATGACACAGAAAGTGACGAAAGGAGGCATCGCTGTGATGGTGAGAGCCCTAAACACGGCGCGCTTGGGCAAAAAGTCTCGTGCCTGTTTCTAAAAATATACATATAAATTAACTTCAATTAAAAAAAGCGTTTTAATGGCGCGTGACTATTTGAAATTGTTAACATGCATTCATAAAAAACCATCAATTAGACAGAAAATTAATATTCTCGAGTACCACATTAACATAATTCATTCGATATTACCACTACTTTTCTTTTTCAAACCACTTCACTGCGCGTAATTGTAAACGAGAAATCAGATATTTGTTGAAGCATCGGTTTTAAGTCGTAATGATAATTTCAATAAATGCATTGCTATCTATGAAATGCAAAAGTGTGGAGTTCCAGGGTAAAATGACAGTGCTCCTAATAATTCATTGGGACATTTTAGGAAAACAAAAATGAATAAAATCCCCCTCTAGAAATTGATACTTCAACCACTTCTTTGATTCAGTTGAATCATTTGAACATGTTGTAATTAATCTAATGACTCTGTACTTTATGCTGCCTCTTAAAAGGGAAAATGCTTGTTTTCTGATAAGTGCTTTAAAATGATCAGACTCTGCTGATCGGTAGAAGTCAGTGCTGGTTGATCTGACAATCAATAAAATCTATTAAACTAATTCATCACGCGGAATTCACTGGACCTGCACCTGGATCCGGAGTTTATAATTTTTTTAAGGAACTATAATTCAATCTCAACAACGCGCTGAGTTCAATGACCCGCTTTGCGCGCACCTTTGCACCAAAAGTGTCCTTTTACGCGCGATTTGTTTCCTCCATAGCGAGGACTTTTTTTTTGACTGGAAATAGCCACTTAAATGTCAATATGCTTTCTCCCCACACTGCTACTTTTATTATTCCCTGTTTAGAGAGTTGAGGCTTTTTGCGGTGGTGCGCACGGATTCTGGGGCGTGCGCGAGTGCTGACTTGTTCCAGCGAGGACACTTAAAATACGAGCACAGATACAGAGCGTGAGGGAAGCACGAAGAATATTCTTCCACAGTTCTTTAGGAGCTATTATAAAGTATGAAAATCTTTAATGGTCTGAGTCTGACACTTAAAAAAAGTAAAACATTATTTAAATCAATAATATATAAAAATAGTGATATTACTAAAAGAGCAAACGATGAAAAATATAACAAAAATGATGGAGAAACATTCAAACTTCTGCCTCAGAGTCTAAGTTCCTTGACTGATTTTAGAGTATATTTAATTGTCCTTTTTCAAAGTGTAATAATGTTTTCTTTTCATCGACCGAGAACGTTAACAAGCTGTAAACATACTACAAAGTGAGTGTTGCATGTAGTGAAAAACACGCAGCACCAGCAGCGGGACTTGGCTCTTGAGGGAGCCGACTTTGGCTCACTGTGCTCGGCCTGGAAGCAGGAGGGCCCCCGGGACCGTCTCTGGCTCTGAGCTGCTTATTTAGGGGGAGGATGTAAATTATAGTGACTCCCTAGTTAACAGGTGTTTCCCTACTGTCTGCGTATGTGCTTGTATGTGTGTGTGTGTGTGTGCGTGTGTGCGCACATGCACGCACACCAGTCGCCTTCTTTTTTAAATTCAAACCGTGCATTTGTCTTTGAGAGACACTAAGAATAATTTGTTGCGCGTTAAAGAAGACTTGGTTCTCAGGCGCTTACGGAGATGAACATTACCCCTGATCTATTTTCCCTCAAGCTTTAGAGTTTTCTTTTCATCATAGTAAAGTTAATTGAAATTTGATTAATTTAACTTTTCACATAAAATACATTTCTATTTGTAAGGATTTCATACATTTCTATTTCAGTCTTTTTAAGATTCCTTACATTCCGATACCAGTTGTAGCAGTTCAAACCACAATCTCTTCTCCTTACACTGCTTTAGTTCTCAAAGCAAGCGATCCTGTATTTTAATTTTCTGTTTTTCCTATAAGACTGCTGTCTGAAGAGAAAAGTAGAAAGCAGCTTATGAGTAACTTCACCCATCGAAGGTCCTCTGGGAAAATGGTGATAAAAGATCCCAGTGGAAATGGGAGATGATTTATTTTGGATGGGTAAATTTGCAATTTATTGTTTTGTCCGGGAAAAAAAAGAGAGAATTCTTTAAATTTGAATCACTTGTGCTAAAAGGCCAACACTTGCCGTCCCTACCAACACAGAGGAAACGATGTGAAGCAGTAAAAAGTTCAAACATTGGTGGCATTGTCGTGAGGAGGTGAAGGACACGGATAATGCACTTGTGTATGTGCATGGTAATGTATGCGTAATGGCATTGACGCGCACGATCCTGAAACAAGTGTTTTGCAGGAAGGACACTTTATTTGGGGACCCCGCATGTGCACACGCACGAACAGAAACACACACACTTTCTCAGTGAGACATCAGGATACACAAACGTGCACGCACTCACGCGCACATGCGTAATTCTGTGTCCAAGCGGGGACACAGACAAACCGTGCCGCCACTTTTCCCATTAAATAATATTTATTTTTCTCGCGGAAACGCTGCGCGCACTGCAGAGCAGAGCAGAGCAAAGCAGAGCGCACTTTCTGAAAGAAAGTTTATTGAAACGACTCGAAGTCCGCTCCCAGCGCAGAGAGCCGCGGCGCTACGCGAAAAAGGCGTGAAAGCACAAACTGTAAGAGCTTCAAACCCAACAACAACAAAAAAGACAGTTTTACTCACATCGCAAGGGTAGAATCCGCTTCTTCTGCAGACGACTCCTCGGCTTCCGGCTTCTTTTTTATCCTCACAACAAACGGAAAACTTTTCTGCGGAGTGGGAATCTCAGCAGCACTGGCCCCTCTGGCTCCTGCGCAGCGGCAGCGGAGATAACGGGAGGCGCTTTGTGGAAGAAAAGTAGTTAACACCTCCCTGTTAGGTTAGCAAAGCGCAGCCAGAGAGGAGGACAGAGTAAACGAGGAGGGGAGAGAGAGACAGAGAGAGAGAGGCTGACTTTCCACAAACACTGAGTAAAGTGGGTATCAATAGCGCAACCGCGCGTGCAGCCCCTCCGCTGAAACACCGAGAGGGACGATCAGTGAGAGGAGAGAGGAGTGGAGCCGGTGAGAGGGAGCGCAGGATCGCAGACACGGTGGCAGGCAGTGGTGCTGTGAGGGGGATGAGGGGGGGGCTGAGGGGGGGGCTGGGTGAGGGGGGTCTCACAGTGCTCTACAGCGACGTGTGTAAGGCTGGTGCTGGGCTGCGCGAGGCTGAGCGGGGAGTGTGGGGGAGGATGAGAGGGTGGAGGGAGGGAGGGGTGTCCAGAGCGCTCCGAGGTGCAGTGCTGCCGCGCAGCGCTCGGGTCGCTCATCGACTGACAGACAGACACAGACTCACTGCCTCCGTCTGATTAAAGCCTCGTATGTTTCACTTCTTTAAATATTTTTAAAGTTAGCTCTATTATTCTTCAAACATCTTTGCGCTTTAACTTCCTTTTTTTTCGCTACAACTGATTTCTTTCTTTCTTTACACGACTTTACATCCCCAAGTGTCCCCTCATCTCAGTTAATGTTTTCATCTGAGATTAGAAAACAAACAAATTAAAATCAATAATGCGTCTTTTTTGTCTCTTATCCCACTTTAACAGAGCTGGTTTCTGGAAAATTCTGGCATCCCTGAGAGTGAAACTGAATGCATATTTGTCCGCGAGTATGTGTGGACACTGTTTCCCATAACCCCTCATCCTCCTGCCTCCCCCCTCGGTCTGCTGTGTCGTTCCCCTGGGTGATTTCTACTGCGCTTTGTGCGCAAAGTGAATGAATTATCCCCCTCCTCTCTCTCTCTCTCTCTCTCTCTCTCTCCTTCGCTTTCTCTTTCACCCGTTGGAGAGACTGCTCACCATAAAGCCAATGAAGTCCACCTCTTAACAAACAGAGGTGGACTGGCAGACCCTCTTATAAAGTGCGCGCTACAGACAGAAGTTAGTGAGACAGAGGGAGCGTAAACTATCACGGCATCGAAACACCAGAATACTCTCAGATTAGCTCTTCTTCTGCATGTGCACGTTTAAGCTTAGAAAAAAGGTTTTACCAAAATTGCTGGATAATTAAAACAGTGTCCCAAATCTAGGAACAAGTTAAATTCATTTCTCTTCCACATTCCCCCTTTCCCAACTTGAGAAATCGTGACTCGGGGATATTAAGTTGAACGCACACTCTTTTTTTTACAGCTCTAACAAAAGCACCACCTACATCTGTTTATCTACACATTTTAATTTACAATCATTGGAGCTCTACTTACTTTAACTGGCAGAACTCAGCACTAAAAATAAAAAAAGGAGCTGCTGTTTTGTTTTGTTTTCCAAAGATTAAAAGAGCAAAGATGAGTTTTATCTCAAACCATCAAACCTGGAATATTTAATAATACTCTGGGAATATATCTCGTTTTGAGACTGCTCCAAAAAGAGAATGCATGTCTGTGTGTTTCCGAGGCACAAAGTGTGTGTGAGACTGGAGGAGAGAGCACCCGTCTTCCTCTCCACTACATCCCCCTGCTGGTCACAAGTGGGAATGTCCAAATACCACAATCAGCTTCAGAATAACTTTATCTCCTGTTTTATTCACTTTAGGTCACTGACTGTCAACAGTTTAATAGTTCAGCTCCTAGTTCAAGTCGTTTCTTTGTTTTTGGAGTTCTGAACAAACGGGTGAGTCAGGGTAATGGTGACAGAAACATAATTTATAAGATGGAACTACAAAGAAAAAAGCAGAATGTTGAAATCGAATTCAGGTAATAGAAAAAAATTGGGGTTAAACCACTATTTGTATTAATAATTTCAAATTAGGAGCTGTACTCTGTCATTTTAGGTTTCACAAGATGAATGCTTACATCTTTTATCAAATTTGAGTGGCATTCTGAAATTAGTAAACACTGACCTTTCAATGTGGTTATTGCAGAAAATGGTTTAACAATTACAATCCATTTATAACTTTTTTTATTAAGATAAAAGTGAAATCTGGAGTCCAAAACGTTGATTTCTGCCTCCAACTTTAAGTCTTCCCACCATCCCACAAGGTGTCGGTTTAAAACGTGTCTCACAGTTTGACCTGACTCCACTCTTTAATATACTGATGCTTTAGGTAACAACAGCGTGGGAAAAGTGAAGTGGCTTCTGTGTGTGTGTGTTAGTGTGTGTGTGCACTGGGTGGTCTCCACACACATGAGGGCCAGCAGCAGCACTAGCAGTGCCATTAGTGCTGTGTTGTCTTGCTAATAGGCTCAGTTTGGAGTCAATGGGCTGACTGAGGAAGAGGACCATCCATGTATTAGATCCCTCTCCATTCAAAGTCTAATGGCAGCCTTTAGTCCGGCCCTCTGATGTTTTTTAATGCTGCCTCTGTGTGTCCTGACTAGGAAGCCCTTTGATTGCACCTGTTTCACTGTCCAGGCTTCTGCTCTACTGACCCCCAGTTTAAAGCTTTAAGACATTAGCAGTGAGGATACGATGGGAGCAAGAGTGTCCTTAAATTTGAGTGTGGCAGAGAGGACATTGTATTTGTTAAGTTATCCAATCGTGCAAACAGGTATTTACCTTCATGACTTTAAGATGTGTATTTTTATGCCAAACCAATGTTAACAAGGTGAGTAATGAGATAAAGTTTGCGATACCCTTGACTTGAAAACTCCCTCATAACTTTCTATCACTTTCCACATATCATACGTGAGAAGAGGAAATAAAATGCTTGTTGTCCAGATCTTACAGTTATGCAATAACATGCTGAGAATTTCCGACTTTCTCCTCATGCACTGGCCTCTTCTAAAACACACGAGAATGCGTTTTTATCAGATGTTTTACAGATTTGTTGACATTTGTTCCCCTTTTTTATCTCTCACATCTTTCTTCATTTCTGACGCTATTCATTTCAAGACAGAGCAGCATGAAAGAGAGAAGAAATGAATAAACAGATAATGAATTAGAGAGGACATGCAGCACAGAGTTGAAGCCAGGGGTTTAATTAAAAAAAAAAAAAAAGTGGTCTGCTGGGATGAGGATTACAATCTAGGGACCACCAAGCCAAAGTGCCCAGACAGTGTTGTCATCTTATGTTTTTTTTTTTTTTTTTTTAAATTTATTTTACACACTTTAAAGCTGGCTTTAAAAGTTATGAATATACTTTCTACTTTAACATTATTATTCATCTACATGTTTTGCCACAGATTTATTGTTGTAAATTACCTTGTGTCTCCGTTGGAGCTTCTTTCTGATCTCTCTGATGTTTCTTGTGAGTTTCATTCACTCTATCTGCCAAACTGAATACCTTTTGGGAAACGGAAATAAGAGTGAGTGCATAAACAAAAAAAGAACAAAGTCTCTGAACTTCATTTAAAGGCTATCAGCATTCTAGTAGCACACAAAAAGCATAGACAAAATTATTTTTAATGTGAAAAAAATAGATGGGAGTCTAGGTTTTCTATCATTCTGTTACATATTAAAACTCACTGTGCACAGTCATGACACACAGTGAGCCTCTATGCATAAGATCCACTTCTCAAACATGACTTTCTAGACCGTCTATCATGTGTGTGAGCTCGCTGAGCAACATGAAAAGTCTCCTTGATACAAAAGAAACCCTGAACAGTTCTAGAAGTTTTCAGGAGCTCTTCCTAGACCCCTGTCCTCAAATGTCCCTCACATGAAGTGTTCCCTGATACATGAGAAAGGGTCGAGCATGCTGCGAGGGCCTCAGCTTTTTATAGGATGGTTCAGGACTAAGCAACAGAGTCCAACACAAGGAGGACAGTTTTTTACATTTTAAATTTACATGTGAGTGGACTGGTGTCAGATATGCTGCAGGTTACATGCCAGAAACAGACCGGGCAACTATAACAGCATACTTTACAGTCTTCCTTAACCTGACCTCCAAAAACTAGAATATGTGTAAAACAACAAGGACATGACGTCTATGACACACAATCACTCCTCTCGACAATCATTTCAAACAATGGGTAAGGTGTTACAGGGATCTTTCAGGCCCAAAAGACTTGACATAAGCCAAAAAGCAACTTAAGTCATAACCATGTTCTCCGTTCTCCATTGTGCTGACTCCGATTAGACCATGTCTCGTAAACAGGCCTGTCGTTGGCCATATAAGTGTTGGGGCTTTTTACATGACAACAGTTTAGAGGCTGAAGTAGAGATGATCATCTAGTGTTTGTATTGCATGTTTCTTTGTTGATTGCAAAAATGGTGCAAAAGAAGCACATTTTGATGATTCAGCAGATTCAGCAACACAAGCTTGACAAGGCAGACCACCATTGTTACTGTTGTTATTGTGTTATCAGGTTCGTGCATGCCCATGACAGGCCACCATGAAAGTGTAATGCACATGCTCAAAGCGGGGTGTGATGTCAGTGTTTCCATTGAAAACTCTGTCTTGCTGTTTATACAGTGTTACAGAAAAATTCCACTCTAGAAGTAGTTTTCAAAAATATCCATTTATAAGGTCAGCTAAAACTCTGTAAACAAGAGGCCAAAGTGCAAGAGTACCTTTGCATGCATTTCACACTGAAACTGTTGTCATGTAAAAAGCCCCTTAGCACTGAGTCCAAAGAATTGGGAAGATCTACAAGTTCATCATGACAGGCTTTTTTTTTTTTTTGAACACACTTTGTGGTGATTTCAAGCTTTAAAGTAGATATTTGGTTAACTGGAAATGAGGATTAACAAATATTGTTTGCCCATGAAGTCCATGTTTTCTCTGGACAAACCTTTGCTTCTCGCTTCTCCATCACTGAGCCACTTCACAAGTCACAAGAACACTGCCTGAACATGATCCTACAAGAGAAAAAAACTTGTTAGTTGGTTATTTGACTGTTAACAAATGCACCAACAGTACAAGCATTTAAAGTAAGGAGATAACCTGCGTGTTTTTAAAAATGAAGCACAAGTCAAAAGCTTCTTCTGCTGCGCCCTGAACTCTTTCCAAAGACATGAGCTCAGAGTAAGGGTTGCGTGTCAGCAGACAGGTCGACATCAGGGCTCGTTCTCTTTTCCAGGAGATTTCTGAGCATCCCTCTGCACCGAGTCATGTCCTTGTGTTATGAAACCCCTGACATCTCCTGTGAAATGACAGAGTGTTAATGAAAAGTGGAGCTGACAACAGAGCGCTGGGGCTGCCCTCTCACTGCTGGCTTCACCTCTGCTTGGCCTGGTTTGTCCTCAGATGTGATCCTACTTTTCCAAACTCTGAACTCAGAGGGCTGAACGGAAGCGAGAGGAGTGAAGAGGTTGTTAAAGCTGCGTTTGCTTTTGTTTATGTCTCTTATTTGCTTTGCTTTCAGGCACTTTCCTGAAAAACTACAGCAGCATCCAGTTGGAAAAAATGTAATGGGGACAACATGACAGATTTTGTTCAGACAAAGGCAGCTGAACTATGAATAAACCTTTGTCTGTTTTATGACTTGAACCCATGATCCTTTGATATTTTAAGGCAGCTCAAACTTGACCCCCCCTGCACCACCCTGCTACTGTTAGGTCCTTCACACCACGTGGGACTTAATTCCTTAAACAAACCATGTTTGAGTGTGATTTACAGCTAATCTGGACAGGCGACGGTCATTTCTATCTTTCCTTTAATAATTTACGATTGGTGGAATTTATAGCGCCAGCTTCCCAGCCGTGAATGCCGCCAAATCCATATGTCTGTAATATAATGAGATTTTAGCGCAGCGAGATTATAAATTATGGTGTGATTTGTTCTCTTGCTGTTTTGTCAGAGCATAGCCTCTGAGTGTGTGTGTGTGTGTGTGTGTAGCTCGGGGACATGGCTGGCATTTGGCTGCCACGATGCTCTAATTGCTGACGTACACACAGATAGATGGGACCTGATGGTTGGTGTCCCCACTGTAGAAGAGGAGGAGGAGGAGGAGAAGAGAAGAGGTGAGAGATAAAAGGAGAAAAGGAAAGGGGATTATCTTTCACTTGGAGGTGAGGGAAGAGGAATAAGGAAGAGGAAAGGAAAGAGAAGCATGGATGGATGGATGTAGAGATTGTGTCTTGTCTCATAGAGGAGACGCAGCTGCCAGCAGCTCCACATCCAGGCGGTTAACCACAGAGAAAGAGGCACGTTTAGAGAAAGGAAAGCAGAGAGACAGAGAGAGGAGCCACAGAGAGTCGGCCACATTCATCTCCTCTCAGATCGGTTGCTCCAGGGAGCTGTTGGAAAATGAAGAATTACATGGCCCTGATCAGATTACATTACAGAACAAGTGATTACATGCATTTGACTCCTGTACAAAAGAAGAGGAAAAAAATGAAGGAAGGGAGAGGAAACATGCATGATCTGATTAATTATGTAATTACGTGGTATTTGTTCTGGCTGTGATACATGGGCAGTGCTGAGGGGAAGTGGATGGGTAATTTCATCTATGTTTCACTGCGTGCCGTCTAAAGCTGCTCTAATGTAAACGCTGATTTTGTGCCACTTGTCACTTAGCGACCTGACTGTCACTGCCTCAAAAAAATTCTCAGACTGGATAAATAACCACAACAGCTCTTTATAGGATAAATAAATAAAGCTAAAACATATTGTTGCAGATCCAGATACTTTGAATGTTTAAAATCGAAGAATGTGAGACCGAAAGCTTTACTACGGATGCTCAAAGGGATCATTCCTGAAGAAGTACATTTGCCACTGAAATTGGTTGTAATATCTACATGTTCAAACAAATGTATTGAAAACTTTATCGGCACAACCTCAGCTGGAAAAAAAGCAGCTGATGTGTAAGTACAGAGAAGTGAAGTTCATCAAGCGTTCATTTGAGGCAAAGCCAAAAAACCCCAATAAAGTCCAAAACCCTGATTTTAACAGCAGGTATCAACATGTTTATGCTCTTTTTATGTTATTTTTTTGTTCAAAATGAGTGTATTAGGAATCAGTTGTTAGGAAAACAAATCTTACAGATTTACCCTGAACTTTAACTCATGAAGTCCCTAAGTGACATATACTGAACATCATGATGGGTCGTGTAACAGGTCATGTGATTTTGTGTTGCCACAGCAACATTTCCAACATGGCAGTGTGCCAGGCTTGCACATATGAGAGAAGTAGCCAAACCTGCAAAGCTTAAGCTTGCTAAAAGTAAGATTCAAGCCATTTAAAGTTCTAATGTTTTCATAACGTGTTCTTTGCTGCATTCAAGCCATTATAAACACCTTTTTTTTTAAATAAATTGATATTCAACAAATCAGATCAATATCATTGTGACATAAATGTTACATTGGGCCTTTAACCTGGAAAGTGTCATGCAAAACCCGAAGTACCATTAAAGTCACAGTAAGAAAAAACAATGCATGATTTTCATGATTTCCTCGCCTGATATTGATTTTCACAATGAATACTGACTGTGAAAGCTGGGTGTCACAATCCTCCCGACTTTTTGTGTTATAATCAGGAGGTTTTAGAAAAGTTGATTTAAATAGTGATTTCCACTGCAGAGTCAAGAGCATGACTAACCAGTATTGGTTCTAGGTACAGTCCCTTTTGCAGTTATTACTTCAGATTCCCTAAATGTTTTAATAATATTACCATCAGTCAAAAAAACTTTCAAAATGGATGAAACATCCATCTCACAGTCTGACACAGTGATGAATTCCTTCCAATCTTTGCTTTTGAAAGACTGATCCTCTCTGAAAATGCTCTTTATACCCAAGCATTTTACAAACCTGTTGCAAACAAAGAAATCAATCCAAAAAGTGTACTTCATGTTCTTCCAGGTGTTTTTTTTTAGCATTAAACATCATTTTCAATGTTTTTCTTTCCCAATCTAGGCTTTTTCGAAATGTTCTGCCAACATTTGAACTGAATTGCGTACTACAGGAGGATATATTGGAGTTGATTAGAATTAGCATTCCCTATATTGTAATTTCATCTTTTAACTTTATCACACTGGCAGAATATGGGGAGTAACTTCAATTAGGCCACATCTATGTTTAATATTGTTTGTGAGTTAGAAATGGGTAAATGTAGCTTGGGTCGATTTAGTTCAGGCTTAACCACTAAAACAACTTAGTTCAATAGTAATCACATATTAAGGTATACTATTAAAGGAGCAAAGATTGCTATGGTTTCAATTATCTAGTAACTTTTCATTCCCTGAGGCAATGATATTTGTCAAGAAATTATTTTCCACAATGAAATATTGGGTCAACAAAATCAATGCCATTATCACTTTTTGTAAATCCAAACATTCAGACTTGTGCATCCATTGTTTCAAAACACAAAACTGTACCTGAACCCATAACAAAAAACAAAACAAAAGAAAAAAAAAACAGCATTCCAAATCTGGGAACAACACCACCGCAAAAAATAAGGGTTGGAATATTGTGTTGGCTTCAACAGCGGGAACGATCAGAGCGTGTTTCCGCTGTGGTCGCTCCGTCATTTTCAAACATCTGCAGGGAGTGACTTGTTATTTGCTCTGAGCTGTCTGCATGGTTTGGCTTTTTGATTAGAGAGAGACAGAAAGAAAGAGAGCGGGAGACACAGGGAGAGACAGTCTTCAGGCACATGTCAAGCAATGTCACAGATAATCACACATCGCCTTAAAATAGCTTTGAAAATGACAGTTCGGGGGAGGGAGGGGGGTGAGAGATGCATCAGAGCACATAGAGCGTAATTAAAGACCAGATAAAGTTAATTTCTGACAACTCCCAGAGGGAACATTTATCAAGGGCAACATACAAAAAAACAACATCTTATCTGTGAAAAGAAGAGAGCAGCTAGAGGGCTTACACTACTATCTAACATACATCTGCTTTGTTCTCTGAAACAGAGATAAATGTGTGTGAGTGTGTGTGTGTGTGTGTGTGTGTGTGTGTGTGTGTGTGGAGGGGGGGTGTACAGTGACAGAAAGAGAGAGTAATTTCCTCAGTCAGTCAGGTGAAGATGGTGAAGTGGCCTCTTTCTATCATCATCTACCCAGTAAAACCATCCTATTTCATAGTCCAAGTAATCTCCATATTGCTTCTCTCGGAAACTGCCCCTGCTACTGCTGCAATGACTATTCTGACCATTATAAATACATCCATTTGTTTTTGTGCTGTTAGATCTTCCATATGGCGCTCGGGCTAAAAAAAACCCCAACTCCGCTGCTTTTTTTGTCAGAACATTTTAGTAATTTTTTTAATACTCAGAAATAAAGTGATTTCAATATGTAAATTAATGACTTGAAAATTAAACACTTGCCCCAGCTTCTGGACAGGAGTAGCAGTTTGCTGCAAGATGCATCATTGCTGAAAGCCACATTCGAGGCCTGGGAACATTTGCTTTCTGGACAAGAATACAAGTTTCAGGTTTGGACACAAAGTACAGGATTCAATGAACTAATTCAGAGTTTTTTTTTTTTTTTTTTCATCCCTTATGTTTTTATCAATAGACTATACATTAATCTGCGACAAAATTTCCACATTTTTTTCAACATCTAAACTTCAAGCTACAGCCTTTATACTGGTACAAATACACTTGTATAAAATGCAGAGAAAAATACATCATTGTGTTACAGTAGTCGTCTTGCAAAACGCTAAGAAGTCAATCAGGCTTCTTTTCTTATTTCAATGAAGTTTTGAGTTATTGGACCTACAGAAGGATCATTAACCCCCATCCCCATCAGCAAACAGCAGTGGCCATTGCAGAGGCTCTTTGGAGATGATGGTGCTCAATGAAACAACCAAACACCACCTCACATAACACACTGGCTACATTTCAATGCACCTCAGGTTAGTTTTTATACTTGAAAGACTTAGTTACTTACTTGACTGTTGAAAAGTATGTTTTTAGTGGAAGCAGTGTACTTAAAGAACTGTTTTGTGATTGACAAGACTGCTAAATGTCAGATAAGTAATAAAATAAACCAGACAGGACTGAAACCCAAGACAGGATCAAAGTCTGTATAATCAGAGAGTAAGACCTGAAATACACCAGATGCATCTGAGGTCCAGCTCCACTTCATTGTGTGTTGACTGCATCCCTCAACTCACACCTGCAGTGTTAACTCGATTCAGTAAGTTTTTGTGCCGTAAAACCTTAAAAGGAACCCTGGCTACCAGAACGTCATTTTCCTAAATGATCAGTGTTTTTACCAGCTACATAAGAACGATAATAAAATCTCTCAAAATATCTTAGTTTGTATAAAATTTGAAAAAACATTTTCACCTGTAGGCCTCCATTGTTTATGCCGCAATAACATCTGGGTAGTGACGTCATATGGTTGCACCGGGCTCAATCTCATACAGGATCATATAAATCCTGGAGCAGACTTCAGTGGTTTCCTGAGGAAGTTTTGTGGGTTTGTGTTGGAAAATAGTCGGCACAGGATTTGGCTTTAGTCTCCGTTTATAATGACCCACACCTGTCAGCTCTTTCATCAGCATGGGCCGGCTAAATGCAGCAAATGCTTCTGGGGAGAAGTGGCCAGAACATAGCCGCGGGTCCATCGTAGGTTGTTTATGCCCACAAGCAATTTCCCACAACTTCCTTCTTTTCTTGTCTTTTGGGAATCTGTGCAGACTAACATCAGTCTCCTTGTTCCCTTTGGACTGAAAAGTGCACCCAAAAGCAGCCACATGTGGCATTATTATGTTTTTTTCCCTCCTGAAACCTAGTGACGTACAGTATTGAGTAGTAGTGAGTAGTGAGTAAACGGCCAAATCCAGATGCTCGGCACCAAGCAACCAATCTACATCATCAACCCAGAATGCATTGCAGCAGTAAAACAATGGCTGCGCCCGAAGGATAGAAACTGTGTTTTAAACTGTATTTTTTTTTAAAGAAAAACCAATTTGTTATGTCTTTTAACAACAAATTCTAGTTTGAGACAAACATTAGTCCTTACACTCTGGGTTCCTTGTAAACCTGTTGACTCCTGGCTTGTCACCACTCATATGTCCGTTTATTGTTGGAGTCAAACTAAATGTGATCTAATTTTGACACAGTTTGTTTTATTTTGAAAGTCACAGGCTCTTTTTAGAGGGTTTCCCTGCACAACTTCCTGTCCCACTCCATCTTCCCTAATTGATGGGAATTGATGTGTCAAAACATATCTGATCTAGCGCCATGGCATAGTGGATCTGGACCACAGATGGAACCAGTGTTTTAGCCATAAGTCAAAATATTACGAGCGTAATACAAGGACTAATACAAGCACTGAGATGCTACTGAGGTGTCAAAGATGTACTGGAATGGAAGACGAAACACTGAGATTAAGGTAGTGTAGATTCAGGTGAGATACTTTAGGATGATCACAGGAACTAGATTATTAGACATGAAACATGAGCACAGGGATGAAATCCATTTAGACAGCCCAAAGATGTGACACTGTAGGAAAAATGAGTGCTGACAGGCTGCCACTATTACCACAACCAGCTATGACCATTGGCTGGGCTCAGCTGCTGCTCTGATGGCTATTAGGACTGCATCATCTACAAGGTAGAGACTGCACAGCTGCACAAAAACTGCAATTTGAGGAGTTAAATCAAAGCAAAGCATCACATCTCACAGGATGAGAGTTTAAATCTTTTCCTT
Organism: Thalassoma bifasciatum; assembly: GCA_008086565.1. Lineage (NCBI taxonomy): Eukaryota > Metazoa > Chordata > Actinopteri > Labriformes > Labridae > Thalassoma > Thalassoma bifasciatum. The sequence goes on from RPOG01001336.1 coordinate 36,746, forward strand.
CTTGTCATATTCTGGGTAGTTTGGTGTCTCTGTCCCCTTTCACTTGAGTTGTAGGGTTGAAAAATCTCAAGGGGTTAAAAAAAAAAACCATCTGACATGAAGGTTATAGTCTGTTGTGGAGTATATAGCTACAACATGCTTTAGAGACAATGTAATAAACAACAGATCAACTCTGTGAAGGTTGATAAGAGTCCAAAGGAGCTGCTGAGCCAATAAAACAAGAGAATTTTGATGAAGTAAAAGTTCACTTTGTTGCTTATAGTGTCAGTAGTTGCTTTTTCTTGGATCCATTCCTTCTTCATAGCTGACAGAGTTTTACTTTACTTCAAACAATTTTTTACTGAGTGTTTTGACCTTAACTTTTGGGAAATAATGACTATGTTCAGATGACACGTTTGCCCTAAAAGCTACAGCGTCAGGCTGTCATTTCAGAAAAAAAAGAAAAAAACATTTTAAAACATATATGACTGAACAAACAAACAAACAGCAAAGAGTCTTTCCTTTTTGTATCCTTTGTATTTTCTGTTGGACTGATCTGCCCATCCACTCCATTGGCGTCAGAAGCAGAAGCAGGTAGTTAGGCTAAAAATAATGTTTATTCCTGCAGACATTTAATGGTCCGTCAAATGGGATAACAAGGACGGCTGATTTGTGGGTCTTTCTCTGCAATTACCCAGCCTTCCCACTTCCTCCCTGTTTAAATTAAACAAGCCATTGATTTTATGCTGAATATTATTGTGCCATATTCCTCCAGAGTGCTTTTCATAGAGATATGGAGTGATTGGACTCAGACTCTCACAAAAAGGGACTGGTGTTTAAAGACTGAAGCAAAACCAGGGGAAGAAAAGCAGGTGGAGGATTTAGTTGGTGTTTGAGTTTTTTTTTAAATTTCAGTGAAAATCAACATTTTCTATGCTGATTTACACCAAAGGTTCCTCTGGTCAACCAAAAGATCAACCTTTACACCCATGAGAAATACCCGACCAACTATCTGTTAACAATACATATCAACCTTAAGGCTGCACAAGAACACACAGGCAACATGAGACTAGAAAAAATGCTGCCGAACCCAAATAAATAACTCAAGAAAGAAGAGTAAACACACAAAGGCTAAAAGAAAGACAATTAAAACACTACCACAGGAAGTTTATCGAACTTAAAATGTTGGATCTTTCTTCTCATTTCCTCCTTTTATCTGTCAAGATGATTGCGATGATTTGCGATTTCTTCAACAGATCTGTTTTTACAACAACTGAGAAATGAAATCAGCATCATGTTGCAGAGTTTCATTGATAAACAAAGTAAAGCTAAACTGGAGAGGCTTTATCAGGGCCACTTTGTATCCCAATGGTTGGATGATTCGGTTTAGAAAACTGAATTTATGCCCTTGTTATATGGTATGTGAACATGCATTGTTTTATGTCCTTTGATAAAGGCACCATGGAAAGATCCTCTCCTCCTAAACTTCAATCCCTGTGAACACTTTCTCCACTAAGCCTCTATAAACAGCATACTAAGGGTTAAAGTTTACATTAACTCTAGAATAACGGCTCATTTTGCATTGAGGTAACAGCATGCTGACAGTACCACTCTGAACAGCCGGTACATTTTGATTTCTCTTCCACTGTGTTAGTCACACTTCTACAGGCGATTACTTTCATTGTTGTGTTTGAAGGAAAAATGAGATCACCTTTGACAGGTTCATCACTGAGGCCGCAGAGAGATTGTTTGCCTGACATGGCGTCCTGACAGTCAGTGAGTTTATCAGCCTTGTGTTTTCAACCAAAGCACAGAACTGTGTTACCCAAGGTCTCGAAGCACATGCACACAGCAGACAGCGCAGTCACTAAGGAGTGAAGATTACACAGAGAAGTCAAGTGACGAATTCAAGTGGCCAGAAGAAATATCAATTCATTTAGGACCAGTGAGCAGCAAGCCAGCTGTCAGAGAGCAGGGGAGAGAGAGATCAAGAGGGCTTACCCCCGATATGACAGATGCATTAGAGACAAAGAAAGACAGTTAATTTTGTGTGTGTGTATGTGTAAGTGTGCATGTGTGTCCTGCAGCAGTATGTCTTTGTGACAGACACTGAGAAATGCAGCAGTCAAGTGGTTCAAGCTCTCCTTTGTGTGAGAGAATAACAGAGTATAATAAGCTTGACCACAGTGAGCTCAGTATGTTTTCTCTCTAAGTGTAGAGATAAAACAAACTTGCTCAGTGATAACAGATAAAAACCTCAGCTATGTAGTAGAGTGCTCACACTCATTACAGCTGTGCCAATTTTGTTGTTGAACATTTTTTCTGTTTAAAGTGCAGCCGGCAGTTTTACTGTGTATGATCTTCAGACGTTTTGCCATTTTGGATTCAAAATTCAAATGTCAAACAGGTGGACTTAAACACACAATGTTAATACACGCAAGAAGCTCTTAATCTCTTTTACTACCTTCAATACTGACTCAGCACTGGGCTTTTTCTTTGCCACTATACCTTCCTCCACATTGATGAAAAGTATCAATGGCCTCACATTATGTGACTTTATGTCGCTTGTCCTTGTGCTGAAAAGACTGACTTTTCTTGGTCCAAGTATTTCATCAGGAGGCCTCATAGGAGCTCACCTACATAGGTGTTCTGGGTAAATACAACTAGTAGACCATTGGACTGATCCAAACCGTATTGAAGGCGTAACACACGGCATTGACTGACAAAGACATGAAGAACACGGGTCTATATGCACATTCTGCCATTATGGATGAAAACAGATGTTTACACAAATGGTGAAAAAAAAATAATAAAACACTATTGGGGGTATGCATGAGCTAGGCTAATGCCCCAAAAGTGCAGCGCATCAAATGAGCAGGATTACAACACCTGTTATGTGATTTTAAAGATGGTTGATATCCTGTGCATGAATTACCATTTAAGACCAAATACTCCAAAAAAACAAGGATTTTCAGAGATCAAATAAAGCCTTTGGAAAATATGTGACAATGTTCAGACATGCACCTTATTTAGATTTTTAGACCTGTTGGTTTCCATTTCTAGGTGGAATACATGTATGCGATTTGAATGTTGGAAAGGGGTTTTACAGAAAGTTTATCAAAGTTCACATGACGCTCCTGCCTCACTTTTATAGTGCAATTCAATAAATCACAAAATTTTGTTCTGCACGTGGCTAACTCTATGGCCAAATGAATTGTTGGTGATAACAGTATGCTATGTCTAATAGTCCCGTTTTCTGTTAAGATTAGACTTACATGCGGCCCAAGTAGTGCGACTGATGTGTGGGTTGTTCATCTTGGTCTTCCTTCCTAATGGCCCATTCTGGAAAATAAAACAACAAGACAGAACTGAAAATGAGCTGTTTAATTAACTTTGAATTACTGTACAGAATTGCAAAATACTTGATTCTGATTGGCTAATTACTGCTGCAGCTCAAGGGTTTTCTATATAACATGGATGATGTATGGTGAGCAGAAGGTGATGGAATTAATGTATTTCACTCCCCGTCAGGGTCTTGCCCCCTTCGTCAGATATTTCATGATAACAAGTTTAGAAATGGGCATTGCTATCAAAAATATTAGTCTGTGGTGAGACAGGATGTAAATGGAGTGATAAATCTGAGTGTTTGCAGCTTGATGACTTTTGAGTGACCCAGCTATCTATGAATCTTTTATCAAAGAATTGAAAAAGAAAATCTGTATATCAGAGGTGACATAACTATTTTGTATTCAGAAACATGATTAAGGAGTTAATGATTGATTGATTTTTTTTAAGTAACCAGCCTCATGATACACTAATAATATATAGAAAGAAGGTTTTCATTAGGCTATGCTATAATAACCTGATCTCTTCAAATTACCCCTTCCTTAGATATATAGCCATTGCTGTACTATTACACCTTATTGAGCCCATTGTCATGCATTGTATGTAAGTTAATCCATATTTTATTGATCTTCATCCATGTTTATAGCATTCATAGGAACCAGGCCATAGTCTCATCCATGTTTTATAGTTTACATATCGTCATTGTAGTAAAATGTTTGTCCATAAAGTCCATGTGATTGAAATAAGAATAAAATCAGTGCAGCATTACCTGGGATGAAAATGGTGCTGCTTATGGCTAAATCAATATTCATGTATATTTTAGGCCAATATTTTGAGGGGCAATTACTGCTGGCTGTAGTGAAACGCTGTCATTGTGTTGGAAACAAAATGACTTGGCAGTGAGGGACATTTTGATGAGGCCTCTTCAAGGTGATCTGGGGACATTTTTAAGTGTCACCACCCCGCCGTCTCTCTCGTTTCTTTAACAGTANTCAGTCAGGTGAAGATGGTGAAGTGGCCTCTTTCTATCATCATCTACCCAGTAAAACCATCCTATTTCATAGTCCAAGTAATCTCCATATTGCTTCTCTCGGAAACTGCCCCTGCTACTGCTGCAATGACTATTCTGACCATTATAAGTACATCCATTTGTTTTTGTGCTGTTAGATCTTCCATATGGCGCTCGGGCTAAAAAAAACCCAACACCAACCAACGCTGCTTTTTTTGTCAGAACATTTTAGTAATTTTTTTAATGTTCAGAAATAAAAGGGATTTCAATATGTAAAATAATGACTTGAAAATTAAACACCTGCCCCAGCTTCTGGACAGGAGTAGCGGTTTGCTGCAAGATGCATCATTGCTGAAAGCCACATTTGAGGTCTGGGAACATTTGCTTTCTGGACAAGAATACAAGTTTCAGGTTTGGACACAAAGTACAGGATTCAATGAAATGATTCAGAGATTTTTTATTTTTTTTTAATCCCCTTATGTTTTTATCAATAGACTATACATTAATCTGCGACAAAATTTCCACATTATTTCAACATCTAAACTACAAGCTACAGCCTTCATACTGGTACAAATACACTTGTGTAAAATGCAGGGAAAAATACATCATTGTGTTACAGTAGTCGTCTTGCAAAACGCTAAGAAGTCAATCAGGCTTCTTTTCTTATTTCGATGAAGTTTTGAGTTATTGGACCTACAGAAGGATCATTAACCCCCACCCCTGTCCACAAACACAAGTGGCCATTGCAGAGGCTCTTTGGAGATGATAGTGCTCAATGAAACAACCAAACACCACCTCACATAACACACTGGCTACATTTCAATGCACCTCAGGTTAGTTTTTATACTTGAAAGACTTAGTTACTTACTTGACTGTTGAAAAGTATGTTTTTAGTGGAAGCAGTGTACTTAAAGAACTGTTTTGTGATTGACAAGACTGCTAAATGTCAGATAAGACAGGATCAAAGCCTGTTTAATCAGAGAGTAAGACCTGGAATACACCAGATGCATCTGAGGTCCAGCTCCACTTCATTGTGTGTTGACTGCATTCCTCAACTCACACCTGCAGTGTTAACTCGATTCAGTAAGTTTTTGTGCTGTAAAACCTTAAAAGGAACCCTGGCTACCACAATGTCATTTTCCTAAATGATCAGTGTTTTTACCAGCTACATAAGAACCATAATAAAATCTCTCAAAATATCTTAGTTTGTATAAAATTTGAAAAAATATTTTCACCTGTAGGCCGCCATTGTTTACGCCGCAATAATGTCTGGGTAGTGACGTTATATGGTTGCAGGGCTCGATCTCATACAGGATCATATAAGTCCTCGAGGGGACTTCAGTGGTTTCCCGAGGAAGTTTTGTGGGTTTGTGTTGGAAAATAGTCGGCACAGCATTTGGCTTTAGTCTCCGTTTATAATGACCCACACCTGTCAGCTCTTTCATCAGCATGGGTCGGCTAAATGCAGCAAATGCTTCTGGGAAGAAGTGGCGAGAACATAGCAGCGGGTCCATCGGAAGTTGTTTCAAGCGATTTCCCACAACTTCCTTCTTTTCTTGTCTTTTGGGAAGCTGTGCAGACTAACATCAGTCTCCTTGTTTCCTTTGGACTGAAAAGTGCACCCAAAAGCAGCCACATGTGGCATTGTTATGTTTTTTTCCCTCCTGAAACCTAGTGACTTACGGCGACTAGTAGTGAGTAAATGGTTAAATCCAGATGCTCTGCACCAAGCAACCAATCTACATCATCAACCCAGAATGCATTGCAGCAGTGAAACAATGGCTGCTCCCGAAGGATAGAAACTGTGTTTTAAACTGTATTTTTTAAGAGAAACCAATTCGTTCTGTCTTTTAACAACAAATTCTAGTTTGAGACAAACATTTAATCATATCCATGCCTATTTGTCCTTACACTCGGGGTTCCCTTTAAACCTGTTAAATCCTGGCTGGTCACCACTTATATGTCTGTTTATTGTCGGAGTCGAACTAAATGTGATGTAATTTTGACACAGTTTGTTTTATTTTGAAAGTCACAGGCTCTTTTTAGAGGGTTTCCCTGCACAACTTCCTGTCCCACTCCATCTTCCCTAATTGATGGGAATTGATGTGTCAAAACATATCTGATCCAGCGCCATGGCATAGTGGATCTGGACCACAGATGGAACCAGTGTTTTAGCCATAAGTCAAAATATTACGAGCTTAATACAAGGACTAATACAAGCACTGCTACTGAGGTGTCAAAGATCTACTGGAATGGAAGACGAAACACTGAGACTAAGACGCAGAGGTAGTGTAGATTCAGGTGAGATACTCTAGGATGATCACAGGAACTAGATTATTAGACATGAAACATGAGCACAGGGATGAAATCCATTTAGACAGCCTGAAGATGTGACACTGTAGGAAGAATGAGTGCTGACAGGCTGCCACTATTACCACAACCAGCTATGACCATTGGCTGGGCTCAGCTGCTGCTCTGATGGCTATTAGGACTGCATCATCTACAAGGTAGAGGCTGCACAGCTGCACAAAAAGTGCAATTTGAGGAGTTAAATCAAAGCAAAGCATCACATCTCACAGGATGAGAGTTTAAATCTTTTCCTTCCTGTCATATTCTGGGTAGTTTGGCGTCTCTGTCCCCTTTCACTTGAGTTGTAGGGTTGAAAAATCTCAAGGGGTTAAAAAAACAAAAAACATCTGACATGAAGGTTGTACTCTGTTGTGGAGTATATAGCTACAACATGCTTTAGAGACAATGGAATAAACAACAGATCAACTCTGTGATGAAGGTTGATAAGAGTCCAAAGGAGCTGCTGAGCCAATAAAACAAGAGAATTTTGATGAAGTAAAAGTTCACTTTGTTGCTTACAGTGTCAATAGTTGCTTTTTCTTGGATCCATTCCCTCTTCAGAGCTGACAGAGTTTTACTTTACTTCAAACAATTTTTTACTGAGTGTTTTGACCTTAACTTTTGGGAAATAATGACTATGTTCAGTTGACACGTTTGCCCTAAAAGCTACAGCGTCAGGCTGTCATTTCAGGAAAAAAAAAACATTTTAAAACATATATGACTGAACAAACAAACAAACAGCAAAGAGTCTTTTTGTATCCTTTGTATTTTCTGTTGGACTGATCTGCCCATCCACTCCATGGGCGTCAGAAGCAGAAGCAGGTAGTTAGGCTAAAAATAATGTTTATTCCTGCAGACGTTTAATGGTCCGTCAAATGGGATAACAAGGACGGCTGATTTGTGGGTCTTTCTCTGCAATTACCCAGCCTTCCCACTTCCTCCCTGTTTAAATTAAACAAGCCATTGATTTTATGCTGAATATTATTGTGCCATATTCCTCCAGAGTGCTTTTCATAGAGATATGGAGTGATTGGACTCAGACTCTCACAAAAAGGGACTGGTGTTTAAAGACTGAAGCAAAACCAGGGGAAGAAAAGCAGGTGGAGGATTTAGTTGGTGTTTGATTTTTTTTTTAAATTTCAGTGAAAATCAACATTTTCTATGCTGATTTACACCAAAGGTTCCTCTGGTCAACCAAAAGATCAACCTTTACACCCATGAGAAATACCCGACCAACTATCTGTTAACAATACATATCAACCTTAAGGCTGCGCAAGAACACACAGGCAACATGAGACTAGAAAAAATGCAGCGGAACCCAAAAAAATAACTCAAGAAAGAAGAATAAACACACAAAGGCTAAAAGAAAGAAAATTAAAACACTACCACAGGAAGTTTATCGAACTTAAAATGTTGGATCTTTCTTCTCATTTCCTCCTTTTATCTGTCAAGATGATTGCGATGATTTGCGATTTCTTCAACAGATCTGTTTTTACAACAACTGAGAAATGAAACCAACATCATGTTGCAGAGTTTCATTGATAAACAAAGTAAAGCTAAACTGGAGAGGCTTTATCAGGGCTACTTTGTATCCCAATGGTTGGATGATTCGGTTTAGAAAACTGAATTTATGCCCTTATTATATGGTATGTGAACATGCATTGTTTTATGTCCTTTGATAAAGGCACCATGGAAAGATCCTCTCCTCCTAAACTTCAATCCCTGTGAACACTTTCTTCACTAAGCCTCTATAAACAGCATACTAACGGTTAAAGTTTACATTTACTCTAGAATAACGGCTCATTTTGCATTGAGGTAACAGCATGCTGACAGTACCACTCTGAACAGCCGGTACATTTTGATTTCTCTTCCACTGTGTTAGTCACACTTCTACAGGCGATTACTTTCATTGTTGTGTTTGAAGGAAAAATGAGATCACCTTTGACAGGTTCATCACTGAGGCCGCAGAGAGGCTGTTTGCCTGACATGGCGTCCTGACAGTCAGTGAGTTTATCAGCCTTGTGTTTTCAACCAAAGCACAGAACTGTGTTACCCAAGGTCTCGAAGCACATGCACACAGCAGACAGCGCAGTCACTAAGGAGTGAAGATTACACAGAGAAGTCAAGTGACGAATTCAAGTGGCCAGAAGAAATATCAATTCATTTAGGACCAGTGAGCAGCAAGCCAGCTGTCAGAGAGCAGGGGAGAGAGAGATCAAGAGGGCTTACCCCCGATATGACAGATGCATTAGAGACAAAGAAAGACAGTTAATTTTGTGTGTGTGTATGTGTAAGTGTGCGTGTGTGTCCTGCAGCAGTATGTCTTTGTGACAGACACTGAGAAATGCAGCAGTCAAGTGGTTCAAGCTCTCCTTTGTGTGAGAGAATAACAGAGTATAATAAGCTTGACCACAGTGAGCTCAGTATGTTTTCTCTCTAAGTGTAGAGATAAAACAAACTTGCTCAGTGATAACAGATAAAAACCTCAGCTATGTAGTAGAGTGCTCACACTCATTACAGCTGTGCCAATTTTGTTGTTGAACATTTTTTCTGTTTAAAGTGCAGCCGGCAGTTTTACTGTGATCTTCAGACGTTTTGCCATTTTGGATTCAAAATTCATATGTCAAACAGGTGGACTTCAACACACAATGTTAATACACGCAAGAAGCTCTTTATCTCTTTTACTACCTTCAATACTGACTCAGCACTGGGTCTTTTCTTTGCCACTATACCTTCCTCCACATTGATGAAAAGTATCAATGGCCTCACATTATGTGACTTTATGTCGCTTGTCCTTGTGCTGAAAAGACTGACTTTTCTTGGTCCAGGTATTTCATCAGGAGGCCTCATAGGAGCTCACCTACATAGGTGTTCTGGGTAAATACAACTAGAAGACCATTGGACTGATCCAAACCATATTGAAGGCGTAACACACGGCATTGACTGACAAAGACCTGAAGAACACGGGTCTATATGCACATCCAGCCATTATGGATGAAAACAGATGTTTATACTAATGGTGAAAAAAAAAAAAAAATACTATTGGGGGTATGCATGAGCTAGGCTAATGCCCCAAAAGTGCATCGCATCTAATGAGCAGGATAACTACACCTGTTATGTGGTTTTAAAGATGGTTGATGTCCTGTGCATGAATTACCATTTAAGACCAAATATTCCAAAAAAACAAGGATTTTCAGAGATCAAATAAAGCCTTTGGAAAATATGTGACAATGTTCAGACATGCATCTTATTTAGATATTTAGACCTGTTGGTTTCCATTTCTAGGTGGAATACATGTATGCGATTTGAATGTTGGATAGGGGTTTTACAGAAAGTTCATCAGTCACATGACACTCCTGCCTCACTTTTATAGTGCAATTCAATAATTCACAAAATTTTCTTCTGCACGTGGCTAATTCTATGGCCAAATGAATTTTTGGTGACACCAGTATGCTATGACTAATAGTCCCGTTTTCTGTTAAGATAAGACTTACATGCGGCTCAAGTAGTGCGACTGATGTGTGGGTTGTTCATCTTGGTCTTCCTTCCGAATGGCCCATTCTGGAAATGAAACAACAAGATAGAACTGAAAATGAGCTGTTTAATTAACTTTGAATTACTGTACAGAATTGCAAAATACTTGATTCTGATTGGCTAATTACTGCTGCAGCTCAAGGTTTTCTATATAACATGGATGGTGTATGGTGAGCAGAAGGTGATGGAATTAATGTATTTCACTTCCCGTCAGGGTCTTGCCCCCTTCGTCAGATATTTCATGATAACAAGTTTAGAAATGGGCATCGCTATCAAAAATATTAGTCTGTGGTGAGACAGGATGTAAATGGAGAGATAAATCTGAGTGTATGCAGCTTGATAACTTTTGAGTGACCCAGCTATCTATGAATCTCTTATCAAAGAATTGAAAAAAAAATCTGTATATCAGAGGTGACATAACTATTTTGTATTCAGAAAAATGATTAAGGAGTTAATGACTGATTGATTTTTTTTAAGTAACCAGCCTCATGATACACTAATAATATATAGAAAAAAGGTTTTCATTAGGCTATGCTATAATAACCTGATCTCTTCAAATTACCCCTTCCTTAGATATATAGCCATTGCTGTACTATTACACCTTATTGAGCCCATTGTCATGCATTGTATGTAAGTTAATCCATATTTTATTGATCTTCATCCATGTTTATAGCATTCATAGGAACCAGGCCATAGTCTCATCCATGTTTTATAGTTTACATATTGTCATTGTAGTAAAATGTTTGTCCATAAAGTCCATGTGATTGAAATAAGAATAAAATCAGTGCAGCATTACCTGGGATGAAAATGGTGCTGCTTATGGCTAAATCAATATTCATGTATATTTTAGGCCAATATTTTGAGGGGCAATTACTGCTGGCTGTAGTGAAACGCTGTCATTGTGTTGGAAACAAAATGACTTGGCAGTGAGGGACATTTTGATGAGGCCTCTTCAAGGTGATCTGGGGACATTTTTAAGTGTCACCACCCCGCCGTCTCTCTCGTTTCTTTAACAGTAGAGAAGAAGTGTGCAGATGTTGAAGTGCACTGACATGTCCTTGTGGAGGGATTTCAACCATGATGCTAATAACAATAATTAGCTCCTAAGTGTTTGTGGAGGGGGAGGCAGAGACATGAATATTCTCTCTCGCTGTGTGTGAGAGTGTGTGCTGTGGGACAAATGGCTTCCCCATGTCTTTTTAAAAGGACAAATTAGCCTAATTGCTTGTTTAAGGGGTCTGAGAATGAAGGCAGCTTTTTGCTACTTCATTATGCTGTCTTTAACTCCCCAAGATCTCACACACACAGACACACACGCTCAGTTAGACCATTGAATCTATTAACAACATAATAGTGTGACTTTTTATGAGCAACACAGCAATTAAACCGATTTGGGTACATTTACTTCATCATGGTTTTTTAAAGGATAGCAACACAAACGGCACTAAATGACTGTTTACGAGGGGAACTACAGCACTATTTGAATACTTGGAGGTGAAAATGTGGAGCTTGAGCGAGAAGAATCCTTCTTTGTTAATTGAAATACATTAAGATGAATACATTTCATCATCATTAGAAGTGAATACGTAGGAACTAGATCCATACACCACTTTAAACAATCAAGGGGAGGAAATTTCCCGATGAGCAAAGACAGACTCTCCCTTCAGCTTTGATTAGTGTTTCAGTCCGTCTTTCTTGGCTGTTAGATATTTGAGAAATTATTATTAATAACAAAATAATTTCCACAGATTAACCCCATTCTGGCTTTCCTCTTGATCTCTCGGCCTTTAGGAAATTGATCTGAGGAAAGATTGATGGCTCTCCTGCTGTTCTCAAACGTTTGTCCTTGCTGCTCAGTATTTTCTCTTGTAGTGGAGTTAGGTTTCCAGACGTCTGTTTAATGATGCAGATGTATCTTTGAATGTGACATTGAAACAAACCCAAGGTACATTTGACCCTTTGTTTCATAACATTATTTCTCTGCTAAATGTTGCGTGTTTAACAAACTTTGTTTCATATTATCAGCAGTGAAAATGAAAAAATAAAGTATGGTGATCTTGACATAAAATAAGTGAATACATCAGTATTATCTTCGGGTGATGTTAACATTGCTGATAAACAGTTGTGTTCATTTTTTTCTATTATTGTTAATTAATGAACAAAAGGAACTCTTAACTTCAAAAACACTGCTGATCAAACTCTTAAGACAAGGTAAAAAAAATGCACAGATCTACATCTTTGCACTGTTGGATCTTATAAAGGTTCTAAGTAGAGCTTCAAAATGCAAAACACAGAAATGGGAGTGCGAGAAAAAAACAAAAAAAAAAGAGTGGACAAAATTCAAGGTAAATAGTATGTTCATCAGCTGATCAAAAGTTTGAGAGCACAGCCTTTAAAGAATAAAATCTGGAAAAAAACGTGGATTCAGCATCATTTCCTATCAGGTATTCACACTGCCATGGCCTCCTGATGGCAAAGGCTAGAAAGCTTTCTCTCTATGAACGTGGTCGGATTGTTAAGTAAGGCCTCCCACAACGCAACAACTCTGCTGAGGGTGGATTCAATAAGACAGCCATTTTGAATTTCTTCAAAAATGCTGAGGATTATAAAACAAAGGTGGTCAACTGGTAGACCCCAAAAAGTCTTCACCAGCACTGAGCCAGAAGACCCTTTGGTTGTCCATCAAGACACGGGACAATCCTCGACTCAAATGAAGGCTGTTACCGGTGCAGACTGCAGCAGCAGCAGATGGCATGATGGAGATGGAGAGAAAGGCTTTTAGAACAAAAAAATAACTTCTTCAAAGATCTTGTCTCCTTCAATGCCACTAAATTGCCCGTTTGGACCTTGACAATGAGCAGCAAACATGAGACATTGAAAGGTGAAGGAAAGTTTGATTCTCTGAGGAGTAAAAATTGAACCTTGATGGTCCTGATGGTTTCCAACGTTACTGTCATGACAAGGAGATCCCACTGAGATGTTTTCTAGGTGGCACAGTGGAGGGGGGGGGGGCATCATGATCTGCTTTTTCCTTGAATAGAACAATGGAGCAGACGGTTGTGCAGAAGCATCAAACAGCAGCTGGTTATGTGGAGATGTTGCAAGTCCTTCATGACTGAGGGCCCTGCTCTGTTCGCTGATGACTGGGTTTTTCAACAGGGCAACTCTGCAGTTCACATGGCTGCCTGACAAAGGACCTCTTCTTCTTTCAGAGGGATAATCTCCCTCTTTTGGAGCATCCTGCATGTTCCCTGATCTAAATCACAGTGAGAACATTATGGGATGGATGGAGAGAGAAGTTTACAAAAATGGATTTCAGTTCTAAACAGTGGATTCCCAGTTCCCACATGCTTCAGAATGGTTAAACATCCAAAAGGGACAAGGTCACTTTGCTAAAACTTACTTATTGTTGTGTATTAAGATGTATGAGCTAATGCTCATTTTTGGAATCACTATCAACCATTCAGAGGCTCTAAAAGAACTTTTTAATATATCAGCAGCCCCCTGGAGTGTCTGTGTGTGCAGTACATCTATCACTGATAAGTACATCATAAAATCCACTTTGTATTCTTTAAAAATGATAAATTGTAATATAAAGACATGTAATAATAAGTTATTATCGTGCTCTCCACCCACTGAAGTTCTATCCCTTTAAGCCCACTGAACATTTTTGTCACAGCAGGTCAGTGTTGAGTGTCTCTGGCTGTGCAGGCAGGCAAAAAGAAGGTGATTTTTGGATGTGCTGTCATCACTGCAGTTGTGTTGAACTAATAGATGACAAGAACATTGAACAGCAGCAGAAGTTTTCCTCATTACCTACAGGAGAGGAAATCTGACATTACCTTGTTTAAAAGCTAAAAAAGGATGGCATGGGGAAGTGAAAAGGATGTCAGAGAAGTGGGAGGATGAGTAGTGTTAATGTGGTGAATTATTTTAACCTGGAGTGTTGCATTCATATGCTCCTCAAACAGTAGGAAAGTTTCTCTAACTTGACTCTATCAAGAGATCTGTGAGATTTTTTTATCTGAGAAGAGAAAGTGGAGAATTCCATTACATAAAGGGCTTGACATTAAATACAGCAGTACCTTGGGTTTATGACTCAAAGGGTAACAAACTCAGTCATTTCGGCTGAATTGCATCAACCCTGGAATTACCAGAGTGTCTGAAGGCCTGTTGGTGTGTGAACACTGACAGGGCACTGGTGGGGGAGTGAAGACAAACCCAACAACAGCTTTGAGCCATTACCATGAGCATCATCATTATACAGTCTTTGCACCAACACAAACAGAAAGACGCAGAGCAGGCTGGCTGAAAAAAATTAAGCCTATAATGTTTCCCAGTGTCCTGAATCCCTTTTACTGCAACTTTAACTCTATGTGTCAATCCCCTCAGTCCATCTGACCTGACAGAACATAAAAGAGAACTTATTTTAAAAAAATAAATAAATACTTACAAATAAATAGCGCCATCTGGTCTCTATCCAAACCTACTAGTTTGTGGACTAATGGAATGAACTATAGATTGTCATCAGCTGGTATCCACCGGTGGATAAACAACAGCTAATAAACGGACAGATGGCATTAGTTTAAGATAAGTAAAGGTGTTTTAACAGAGAGTTAGTGAAGATTACTTGTATATTCACAACTCCAAAAACTACATTAGCACTGTAACTGTATTAGAATTACCCCTTGATTATCACATACGAAAAAAAAAAATCACGATGCTGCTTTCATGATTATTCTCAAAACCTTAGGGGTGGAAAACATCAACAGGATGAAATTTCAGTTTTTTTGACTACTTTATTGAAAAAAAAAAAGAATAAATAAAGCTCTAATATGGTGGTTCCCAACATTTTACAACTAAGGATCAACTTTTAAGTCTTAATTTTTTATGTTTTTTTGTTTTTTTGTGGCTGACCTCATAAATATGGAGGCCATATATGATGTGTTCCCAGAGCCTTTTTTTAATTTAAAGGACTGAGCTGAATACAGGAATCATTCTTTTTACTTTGATGGTTCCTTAGCTTTTTCTCAAAAAACCCTTGTGGCTTGACAGTGGTGAGATCACCTGTCGATTCACCATTAGCCTCGTCTCTTTTAATTCTTCCCATTGCTAGCAAGCTAATCATCTCCATACTCAAGTTTCAGCCATCAACATCAAACATAAATAGGTCAGCTGCAATGAGGTGCCCCTGCAAAGTGGTCCAGCAATAACAGCAAAAGTTTCTTTCTCTCATTCGCTGTCACCTGATGAATACTTAAAGTGAAATTACATTTTTATGAGAATGATTAAAAAACTAAAATCATGCTATTTTGGAAATGATTCGGTGGCCCACTTGCAGTGTCTGCGGTCAAGAGTTTGGGAATCACTGCTCAACAAATACTAATAGAAATACTCTCTGAAGTGTTTCCATACACCTGTGGATATTGCAGAAACCAGAGGAACCATGGTCCTCCATCGTAGTTCGTAGTAAGTTTCATTAAATGCCTCACATATGGTCCATACCCCAAACACTACCAGCTTCAAAAACCTAAAGGAGCACCATTCTAAAAGGTCAAGGAGGTCAACCAGACCCTTTAAAAACATTAGTCCCAATGCCCCATGGGAAATGGAGTTCCCAGTACCTTCCAAGCTTGTGGTCAACAAATTTTAAATGTTGACAGAGAGGATCTCAGTTAGTCACCTCAGTGACTGCAGGGTCACCGCAGAGGATTTCCATTTCCTCTAACAGCCTGAATGAGCTCTGCACAAACATGAGCAGATGGACGGGTGAATGTGGAGTTAAAGAGAAAGAGAGAGCATCCTTATTTATTGTTCATGCATTTTTAAACAGCAGAGCAGTGGGGTCAAATGAGTAAACAGGATTTAACCTGGGGGCAAGAAGAAGAGAAGAAATGAGGAAGGAGTGAAGGAGAGACAGACCAAATGGATACATCAGTGTAGATGGACGGAGAGGGAGCAATAAATGAAATTTATAATGAACACTTTTTTGATACCTAGACACAGACAGCATCCTTATGTTGGTTCCTGCAGAAGAATGTGGGAAAAGCGTTTTTGTCCCAAAGGTGATGTTTTCAGTCTGTATCATTACTGAAATCTCCTCCATTCCTCTTATTTCTGCGTACTTGTAGCCACAAATTCACTGCATTAACCATCCTGATGTGACACCTGTGCATTTAAGGGGTGGAGGGGTTAAGCTGAGCCCCGCAGGTGCCTTGACCTCTGACCCATGACCCTCACACACACATACACATGTGCACACACAGCCTCAGGCACATGACTGACTGACATGTCGTTGAGATTAACTATGTGTCTCCGCTGGGAGCAGAGCACATTGTGTCTCAGAGAGAGACGGAGAGAGAGCAAAGGAGAGGGGCCTGCATTGATTCAATAAACAGAGGCCAAAGACAAGAAGTCTATAGTGACCTTTGGTGTTCTGCATGTCGTGTGTGTGAGTGAGTTATAAACTGCTAAATATTTCTCTGTATCTTTGTTGTGTCATGCTAACCAGTGTGAGTGTGTGCATCATAAGCAAACTTAATTGAAACTTTATCAAAAATATGCCTGTATAATTAGTGTTTTTTTACAAAAGTGCTGAGTGGAACCAACACAGCCTTAATCGTTAAAACAGATGACACAAACAGGCATGTGTTTCAACCTCTAGTCTGTGTAGTAACATTTCAAGTTTTGCAATGTAATGAGAATAATATACCAGGGCCTATGCACTCAGGAAACCCTGATTGACTGTTTATACCTTAAATAAATCTAAATGTGCTGGTGTAAGGAAGAGTGATGTATTAGTGTTGATAACAGAGTCACTTGCAGTCCATGGTTCTGAACATCAGCTGGTTTGAATGAGCTTTGATATACAAGCTCTGTCCCTGCTGCTATCGCTGAGTTGAACAAGTTGTCTTGATAGTTGCACATACTTTTTAATTGGCATTCTTAATTTATATGGTCTTATGGCTTTTATGATGATTTTATTTTAGCTTTTGTTTTCATCTTGGTCTTGCTCATGGTTTTTAGTTTTTCCTATCGTAGGTTTATTTGTTTTATATACTTATTTCCATAGAGGTATCTTTTAAATGATATACTCTTTCATTTTATTTATGGTTAGTGGAACCAGAGTGCTTTCCAGTGTTGTAATGTTTTAGGAGTGTGTTGATTATGACTGTTTTGAATGGTTTTGTGTTCTGATTGTTTTATTCTGTGACTACATGTCAAAGCAGATGTCATCATCATCTTGATCAACAAATCTACCTACGGGTACAAATAAAGTAATCTGACCCAACTCTATCTTGTCTGCTTTAGAAAAGTTTGGAATTGTTTTCATTCACGTACATGTGTGAGTGTTTCTGTTTGAGACAAGAAGGAGGGTCAAGTGGATGACATCATCTGAAAAACACGCATGTCGCATCTGGTCTGGATATTCGTCTTTATTGTGTGTTTGTCTTTATTGTTGTAATGGGTTTGTTCATGTTGCTTTAATGCTGAGGTGTTTTTTTTTTTCCTAATCTCAAACTGTGCCCCCCAACTGGAGCCTAGTCCGGCATTAAGTTATTTTTTCTCCTCTTGTTTCTTCTTTCTATCTCTGTCTATTTTATGCTTCTTGGACTGGATGAAACTGAAATGTATTTTCTTTGCTCTGAAACGTGCAATGACGAATAAACTTGATTCTGAAATGTGCATATGTGGCATTGGGCCTGTACTTGTGAATGTCGAAATGAGTTACAACAGTGTATAGTTTAGATGTGATCAGATTTCACTGTCAATATTTTGTTGACTTGTCAGACTTTATGGTTTCTTTACATATGTGATGCAATGTAATGAAACAAGTCTATTTGTAAAAGGTAAGAAATACTCTTTTCACTAAAAAGGGGCTACAAACAACAGCGGCAACCCATTGTATAAAATTTTCTGGACAATCAATGCAGTTATTCTTTTGTTTACCATTGACCATGCAAAATTGTTTCAACATAAAAACACAACTCTATCCTCAGAAAGTCTTTTTGCAAGAGTAAATCATTACAATGGGTAGTTTTTAGTGGGTTTATCATACACAATGCTGTATGTTATTGAGCATAAACGAGTAATAAGAGCTTATCAAAGTCATAAGATGTGCTGAAACCTGACCTCAGGAAAGAGGGTTAGTGGCAGCCCTCACACACAGTGGTGTGTTAAGGAAATGTTTCTTTGCATCTCATTTAAGAGAAACTCTACTTTATTCGCTTCTGTGATTTGTGTAGCAGAGATCTGAATTCACAGAGATGTGCAGGTTGCCGCATGTTAGGTGTGAGCCCATGTAACCACCTCAGCCCCTCACCCTCGTCCCCGTTGCCATGGAGTTGAAGTGTGATTAGAACTCTGGCTAACTAACATGGCTGACGATATTGACTTCCTGTCGGGTTCATGCAAACAGGATGTGACAGATTTAATTTGTTTGTCAGCCCACCTTAATTTAAACAGAAGGCTGGAGGAATGTGTGAGAGAGACTGAGGGAGGTGAGGAGAGAGAGAGAACCAGAAACGAATATGGACTCTTTCACTTTCTGGAGACTTCATTAACAGAATTCATCATTTTACTCTTTTTATTATTCATGTTAGGCGTTTTTCTTTGCTTTTAGTTTGATTTTTTTTAACAAAATCAGCTCATACGATGCCATTAAATGTATTCTTTCCTGGTTTTTAATAGCATGTAAATTACAAATATATTAAAACATGAGAAACTTATTTATGAATGGACGATGTGAGTGAATGAACAGACAAATGCAAAAGCTGAAAAACAGCAAGAGGAGCGAAAGAGAAGAAAGTGGAGTAGATTAAGCAGGAGTGACTCGATGGTGACAAGATGGTGTCTGAGGGAGAGATAGAAAGAGGAGGGAGAGGAGGGAAAGTCCACTTCACAGACAGCTTTGAAGCAGATGGACAGTCTGGACTCGTGTGTGTCTGAGAGACGATCCTGACGGTGGCAGAGAGTGAGAGTGTGAGGGTGAATACAGACGGCTGCATTATTGTTTAAATCATTGATCTCTTCGCTTCCTGTTTCCTCTCTTCTGTCTATATATCTGTCTCGTTTCCTCTCTAACCAATCTGTCTGTCTGTCCTCTTCTCTGGAGATATTTTTTGGGCAGACACATAGACAGCCTGTCTTAATGTCTATGTTTCCACATTTTCTTTTCTGACACTCATACAGTCTGAACTTTCTCATCAATTCGGGCTCTGTGCCTCTTTTCTCTTTCTTATGGTTAAGATGAAAACAAACCCAAACAGTGCATGGATCCATATGAGATATAAAGACATACAGTTGTGCCTAAAAGTTTACACCACCTCCAGCAGAATTTTCTGATTTTTGGCCTTTTCTCAAAAAATATGAATGGTAACACAAAAACCTTTCTGTCACTTTGTTGGGTGAAGACATTTATTAACAAACAACTGTGTTTACTCTTTTTAAATCATAATGACAACAGAAACTTCAAAAATGACCCTGTTCATTTTTTTTATACACACACACTGATTACAAGCAAATAGATCACAGGTGAGGATGGTTACCTTTAGTAGACATTCAAACACATTTGTGTTCACTTTTGTGCATTTATCAGGACAAAACCACCAGAGATGTGTAAACTTCCTAGCAGGGTCACTTTTAAAGTTTCTGTTGTCATTATGATTTAAGAAGAGTAAACTATTTTTTTTTTCCAACAAATGTCTTCAACCAACCTCTAACCATGAGTGATAGAAAGGATTTTGTGTTATCATTCATATTTTCTGAGAAAAGGCCAAAAAGTGAGAAATTCTGCTGGGGGATTAAACTTTTGGACACAGCTGTAGATCTTTAAAAGTCAAAAAGAATATGTAGAACAATCGAGAATATACAGTGTTTAAATAAACCCTACTTTGACCCTTGTGGTGTTTATTTTATCATCACTCTCTTTAACCAATGACCTGAGCCATATTTCAATTTTTTTTCAGGACATCAAAAGAACTGAACCAGACAGAGTACACAACTGATTTATGCCATTAGAGCACTGAGGTAAATGCAGCGTTATCTTTTCAATTACGTTGTTGACCATCTTACCAGAGGTGGGGAGAATCCCGAAGAGCTGACTTAGGCAAAATGATCATTTTCCCAAAAAAGTGGCTTATGCCACTAGATGATATTGTCCTTTCAATCTTTTTCATGTATTCATTTCCATGATGTTAGACCTCTTCTAGTAAAATCTCAGTGGATCTATTTTACTCATGAGAGGACTTCAGTCACACCTTTTGCTCCAGGAGGAGTGAGCCTGTAGCTTTTGCAGATAAAATCATTCTTAAGTCACATTTTTCTCCCCTCCATTTTTTTGTGTCACATTTCTCTCACACAGACCTTTCGGCACATCTGTCTCTAGATGTAGAACATCCTTCCCTAACATTATTTTGGTATCCACTCGGAAAGTCACCATCCACCATGCCAACACAACGCCACAAGGCTGTGGTTCTGGTTTGTTACCACGGAGACGAGCACGCAGAGCGACGGTTGCTGTTTGGCAGTGATGCTCGTCTTGGCAGGGAAATGGCCAACACTGAGGTCGAGTGACAGCCAGACACTCTCTCTCTCTCTCTCTCTCTCCTCAAGGCTCAGGAGGGCGGGTGTATGTGGGGGAGGTGCTCGGTGTGTGCATGTGTGTGAGAGAGAGCGAGCCAGTGTTAAGCAGGGGAGGGTGACAGTGACGTGACACTGGTGAAATAATTATGAGTCCAAAACAGGGCTGACAGGGAGCAGCCCGTGCCCTTCAACTATCTGTCAACTGTCATTAACATAGAGGCCTGATACACCGCCTGAGGAGAGAGAGAGAAGGAGGGAGGGAGATATGAAGAGGAGGAGAGGGAAGACGGAAACTACAGAGAGGGAGATTCTCAGAATGATCTGAAAAAGTCCATTTATGTGGGACTGGGCCTTGAAATCTTATTTTGTTTATTCATTTTAAATATAAAACCAAATGTTGTGCACCTGCCTGCACCGATTTCACATTTTAAAGCTGTTTGGATATTTCTCAAATTATTTCCTTGTGTGTAATATTTTATAAACACATATTTGGAAGAGAAGAGTGATTAAGAGGAAAAAAGACTTAAAAAAAACAGAACACAACTAACAGATGTTCATTTAGAATTAAAATAGTTTCTATACTAAGCTTTAATGACTGAACATTCTCAAATTTTAACAGTACTGTTGTTGTTGTTTTCTGAGTTCGTGGCCTCAGGTTGTGAGAAAATGACCCCTGAAGTAACTCATTTACTAATGTGTGATTTCACTGGATCAAGAAAACACTGAAGGTCAGTGAAAAAACCCTAATGTGAGGATGTGTGTAAAAAAACAAATGGTAAAGAAACACAAAAAGTGCTGATCCATTAGAAGGCCGCAACATTATAATATCAGGATTTTTTTTGTTTGTTTGTCATCATCTTTGGTTTATGTTTGCCTTTCAGTGTCCTTTTTCAAATTTCCTCTCGCCGCCTTAGAAAGTAATTTTGCCCACTCTGCCTTTCAGATGGTTCTTTGCATTTTACTTTGAGTTAATTCCTTGAATATGGTCTTCCACAAAGGGAAAGTGTTTGTTGTACATTGTGTCATGATATTATCTAGGTTTCCACCTGCAAATGAGCTTTTCCTTGTCCATGGCATGGGTTTACCGCCAGCTCTCTCCAACCACCTGAAGACTTTTGGCCTTTTGTCACCGGTTGTGATGTAGTTTTTATATACAAGGATGAGATTTACAATCAGCCAGAACGGGGTGCTATATTTTCAAATTGACCAGATACTCTGTTTTTGTGTTTGTTTTCCTGTTTGGTTCATCTGCTCTTCAAAAAGTCACGTATGCCTGCAGAGTGGTCCAGAAAGTTGAGCTTGCCATGTAGCAGCAGAAGCAGAAACGTGGTGCCGTTGGTGGCACGTACTGTAGATAGAGTGCAATTCGCTGTGTGAATGCAATATTTGACAAAAGTGGTGGCTAAATACAGAATAGTAAGCAGAATTGGGGGAGACATGCACACTTTACAGCCAAACTCCACCAGATTTGTGTCGTGGTTTTAAAAACCAGTGGTGAAGCTAGAACCTGTTTCTCTGAACTACAAACTGATCTACACCAAAGCCAGTGAGCAGGTCTGAGCTTTTCAGAGGCTGATGAACACAGGAGGGGCTCATGATTGAAGGGCACTGAATTATAAGAGGAATCTCCAGATTACTGGTGAAAGACTGATCACACTTGGAAGTTGTAAAACAACGCAGAGGTTAGAAAGGGGCATTTAAATACATGCAGTTACATGAAAGAAGTTGGCCAACTTGAAGAAATCAGCCACCAACCATAACACTGCCGTGCAAACCCTATTACCATGACGGCATTACCAAACCAGTCTAAAGTCACTGCACTGATAATTTGTCAACCACATACTGTTTCAGAAACTATAGCATACCCTGCATGTGTAGGTTCAGTATTCACAAAGTCCAAAACTTCAGGTGATGGTAAAAAAAATAAAAAAATAAAACCTTGAAACCAACTTTCAGATTTCCACCGGTTGGAGATGGTCTCTGAAAATGAATCAGCTGGAACAAAAGATCATTTTCCTAAACTCAATCTTGTTTTTCCCAACCACATCTATTTAAGACAGATGGTTTAGGGCACCTCTGCTTTGGCATGACTTTATGACTTGACTGTAAAATAAAGCAAAATGTGTTGCCAAGCAAAAGTGAATTTCTTATTTCCAAGACTAAACCCCTTAAAAAAACAGACGAACCTCACAGTTACTGTTCCTGTCACTGATAAGTGCCTAGTCCCTTGAGATGTCTTTCCTCTCCTGTAAATGTGTGAGAAACAGTGTATCTGCAGCCGTCTGTGGATTGATATGTGGATTAGCAGAAAGCCCGAGTGAAATATGTGGAAGAACACACTGTTACCAAGAGTCAGGATGTAAAACGCCTCAGCGTACATAACTCTTCTTAACGCGGAGTAAATCCCTCCTCAAAACAAGAAGACACACAGTACATTTGGCAACAGTATATTTGGAAATAAATCTCCCATGATGCACCATGAAACACTCAGAGAGGCGACGAGTGAGGCAGAGTTAAGGCGAAGAGAGAGAGGGAGAGATGAGAGGGGGATTTATGGACAGGGGGATATCCCAGTGTCTAAGACGAGCCAAATAGCCAACAACAGACTGACGGACTGAAAACACAAATAAAGAGCTGTTTTTATGATGTGAATGGATGGCTTCCCTGGAAGACACTTGGCTGGATTTTATTTGGTCGTGGCTTTGGCCCGAGCCAGTACATATTTCTGTTTTATGAAGAGACTCAACAGCTAAGACAGCGGCTAACAGAGTGGAGCGAACCCTCTCACCTTCTTTTGATTGGAGGGGGGAAAAAAGAGAAGGAAGCAGAGTGAAGGCATGTAAAAGACAAAAAATAAAGAGATGTAAAATGGAAAGTGAGTTTAAGAAGTGACAGTGGCACAATTTAAGTTATCAATAAAATCAAGCAGGAACTCAAATCTTAAATGGGCTCATCCTCAAACTACCACAGAAAAAAAAAACATCCATATCACCAAAGTTAATAAATTCTACTTGAAAAGCAAGAAGATGTTGGGGAAACCTAAGCAATAGTTTGAGGGAATTTGAAGTGCTGGGAAAAAAAACTGGGAGAAAGGTGCTTAAAACTGCAGCTCCTTGTTTAGCCACTGGGGATTACTTCACAAATGAGTAACAATACATAGACCCATTGATTTCTTTTGCAGAGGTTTAAATGCTGACACATCTTGTAAAATCACAACTTGTGATTAACCTTACAAGCACAGAAGTAGGTGAGCCCTATCACCTACAGCCAATCAATCAATAGCGCCTTTGATTATGCAAAACCCCTAATTTCATTACTTTTTTACCAACTGAGTGACAAAAAATTGTCTAAGTGTCTGTAGAAATGAGCTATTAGCATGATTCTATATGTGGAAAACACCTTTTTTATATGAGTGATTGTCAATTTCTAGGGCTTTTCGAGCCAGCCTCAAGTGGACACTCCTGGAATTGCGCTTTTTTTAGTACTTGAGCGTTTGCTTCATGTGTCACAGCTTGAGGTTGCCACTTGGTTAAACCTCATTTGCTACCATATTTTAATTCTCAACTGGAAAGCGCTACTTATGGATTGCAGTGACACCTTTGGTTGGAATCGGTGGTGTTTTTTCATGTTCTTCTGCTCTGAGATCCTGTTTCTTTTTGACCGTTCAGCTCCAGTGTCCACCATTACTACAAAACCAATCCAAGAAATTACAGAGATCTCTTTTTTTCACTGCTAAACTTTGTCGGTTAACTTTGCATCGCAATGGCGACTTCAATGTGCCCTGAATCATTTTATTTCATTGGAATACAAAAATTTTCAAACACTTTGCATCAGTGGATTTTTGGGGTGAATTTCAATTCCTGTCTTAACCCTCAATCTTAACCCTCAATCTCAAAATGCGCACTCCCACGAAGTGTAAGTGCTGTCCCGATTCTCAGAATGTTAAGGTTGAGGGGTAAGACTGAGGCTGTATCTCCCTCAGTACTGAGATTTTCCGACACCACCCTTGGGAGCAAGGGCTACCCAGAATGCATTGCGTATTTTCGGTAAATAAACATGGCGTCCAAAGCGGCAGAGAAGGCGAGCAACAAATATAGTATTTTCTTTGTTAATGGAGATATAAATATAACGAAAACCATTGTATTATCTTAGTTTAGACCCATTTTATGGATTATTTACCTCGTTGTTGCAAAACATTTATTTTTATTTTACGATCTTTTGTCAATAGCGTCCGGTTGCTGACAAGCCATGTTGCTTTCGTTTGAGTTAGTAAACGTTACAAAATGTTCATTTTTCTCTGTGGTAATGTAATTGTTTTATCAAGATAACAGCCTATATAACATGCTTGTGCCGATAATGGTATAAGATGACCGGGCTAATGTCATCTCCTGTAGCCGCAGAGTTATGTAACGATAGTTATAGCTGGTGTTTACCTCTCAATAAACTATGGTATGCTGTGACAGCTTAATATGTCGGTGGTTGTGCTAATTATACAGATATTTTTTTGATCACGCTAACCGAAGGAATAACTGACAGACAGTCCACAACAATTTCATTTGCATTTAAGGGGTGTCCCATTTCTAAGTCACAAGATAGCCCTTAACACTTGGTTTTGAGGGCTACTAAGATTGAGGGTTGAGCTTGAGGGTTAAGATTGAGGGTTAAGAATGGAATTGGAATTGGGCCTTGGTGTTCATGATCAAAGGGGAAACTTTGTGTTTTGCCTTTGCCTTGATGTAGAAATGGCAGTCAAAAACCAACTTTGGGAAACCAGGTTAGTGGAAATTGGTGAATCATTTTAGCTTCAAGTCGAATAAACTGGCATCAATGGAGAGACAATAACAAAAATTGTTGAAATCATTGTTATGTCTGTGCTGTTGACTTAATTGACCTCAATAACAGATTTCCATGTTGAATTCCTCAGAAGTGCATCATTACAAAGCTATACAACCAGCTTCCTTCTTGGTGCGAGTTTCATTTGTTTCAGTGTATTCACGTGCATCAGGATAAGTGTAATACAAAAACACATGCATCCTTTTTTTCTGTTAATAAGGTTTAAAAACTGTTTCGAATGAGGCCGTGTTGCCCGAGAAAGAGAGCTAACTGTCTTTTAAATTTAGTTTTGAAGAGCCTAGTGAGCTCAGACACACCGGTGCTTGTCTTTATGTCTGCGATAACAAGCTGCATGAAATCATTTGGACAGACGGATGAGTCACAGCATTGTAAAACAAATTCCTCCAGCAGATAAAATAGTCATCACTGTAGAATTAATTGCACCCGTCGCCGGGACGTTTGACAGCGAACATGTGACAGTTGTTTCTTTCAGTGTGAAAACCCTCAGCCAAAGCAAAGACGCCTCAATCTCTTCTCCTGCCTTTCATACAGTATCTCTTTCAATCTTTCAAACACATGCTAATCGTTCCCTCTCATTTGCATCCTAATGATTTCACTCTTCCTTTTTAGCCCTCGTCCGATCCCTCTATTAAGTTATCTGCAGCTCGTGCTCCCTCCCATGTCTTTGTGTAGGTGTCTGCAGACTTTTCTGTCTGTGTGTCTCATGTAGGCTTTTATGGAGGTTATTATTTGCAGCTAAGGGCTGAGATTTCAATAGTTTATGCTTGATGTGTCACAAGAGCGCTACATGTGTGGCTCATGGATCATCAGAGAAAAAAAAAAAAAGAAGAAAATGATGCAGGACATGTAAGTGTCATTACGGTTATCATTATTTTAGTGCACATGAATGAAGCTACGGTACAAAGTCAAGCAGGATCCAAAGAGAAATACTGAGAAATGATGTAGAATTACAAGACAGAGGTCAGAGCATGACCACTTCACAATACACAGATTGAGCAGCATGATAAATGTATGCTTTCTCCTGTTTGATATGCAGCTTTGTGATATTTGCAATGGTATCTTATGCCTTTTTGTCCAGACAGTGTGTGTGTTTGGTTGTTTTTCTGTGTGTCAGTGAGTCGCCGGTCCTGCCCCTCTCGGTCCCTGCTGGGCCCCGTTACTCTGTAATTAACCATGAGAGAGACAGCTGGAGTATGAGTGGAAATTCACTCTCTCTCTCTCTCACTGGAGAGCTAATAAGCAACAAACACACAAAGCAATAAATTAATGGTGTGTATAATTAACCAGGAGTTCAGCTGGAGATGCCTGACAGAGCAGCAGTCACCATTAGAGGACTCACTAAGAAGGCTGTTTGTCTCTGCTCTGAGCTGATTGGAGTCAGGGTCTGAAGGGCAGATCTTAGTCTGGGATTCTCCTTGTTTTGAGAACTACTATTTCACATTTTTCCAACAAATTTCAGAGAGAGCCTTATAAAGATTTTTGTATAATTTGTATCATAAAAGCCCATTGTTTGCTGTAAATCACTAATCAGACTCCCTCTACTTATCATTGGGGATGTTCCATACCACTTTATTTCAGACCTACACAAGTACTTCTGTTTGAGTACTCACTGATACCACGAACGCTTTTGATACACAAAATTTCAATTTACACCATGACAGATTATTTTGAACAAAGACGTTTATTTCTAAAAAATATAAGGCAGCATAGTCAGTCTGCCATTAAGTCCAAAATAAACACAAACAACTCTCTCTGGGTTTATGAATTGCTTGTAATAAATTAACAAAACATGCAAAATGAAACAAAAAACTATTTTGGTATATACAGCTCTGGAAAAAATTAAGAGACCACTGCAAATTTTTCAGTTACTCTGATTTAGCTTTTTATAGGTAATTCAGTAAAATGAACATTTTTGGGTTTTTTTATATAAACTACTGACAACATTACTCCCAAATCCCAAATATTGTCATTTAGAGCATTTATTTACAGAAAAGTAAAAATGGTCAAAATACCCCCAAAATCCCACTGTTTTCAGAATTTAAATAATGCAAAAGAAAAAGTCCATATTCAATTTTAAACAACACATTACTAATGTTTTATCTAAGGAAGTATTCAGAAATCAATATTTGGTAGACTAACCCTGATTTGTAATAGCATCTCTCATACATCTTGGCATGTTCTCCATCAGGATGACCACAGCAAAGGTTTTTATACATTTCCTCATTAAATAAGACTTGGTTCAAGGTGATCGCCTCATCAGTGTCTCATTAGGTAGAAACAGGTGTGCTCGTGTTGAAATTTAACAGACACTGCAATGGAATGACTGTCATTTATGTAGAGATGCTGATTTCTGAAAATTTGCAGTGTTCTCTTAATTTTTTCCAGAGCTGTAGATTTTTTAACATTCTGGAGTACAAAATAAAACACTACAATTATTACCCCTCTCTGAGTTTTATTCAAAAATGCAAAACTGAAGCACAAAATTAGAACAAAGCTGCCAAAGTGTCTCATTGTGATGTCTTGAAATCAATTCACAGTTGGGTTTTAGAAATAGTATCAGAGTAAGTGCTCCTACCACTTCATACAAAATAGACAGTCTTTGACATTTACCTCGAGCTAGCTTTCTCTCCTGTTTAAGCAAAGCGGCAACCTCTGGTCTGAAAAAATGAGACAATGCGGAATTGCTAAAAAGATGCTGTTCCTCGAGTGACCGCTTGAGGCTGGCTCAGAGCACGTGACTGATGGACGCCTAATGGCTGTGAGTTTGGGCACTATTCACCCGTCCCAATCCCAATATGGCGGCACTGGCCCATTTGCTTCAAAATGGGGGTTCAGTAACAGATGGGTGACGTCACGGAAACTATGTTCATGTTTTATACAGTCTGTGGTTTTAGCTACATGAAGTTCAATCAGGGATGCAGAGCAATAACCAGAGTTGACTTCACTACATGATTTATTGACTATGTGATTTCGTAACACTTCAGCCTTGGAGACCTTTTATCTGAAAAGCCAGACCTGTGTCTTTCTTTAAGAATTTTGGAACCTTGTTTTCTAGCTGTTAGCTGCATGAGAAAGCATGTGCTGCCAGGACCGCCTGGAGTATCAGTGGCTGACATCAGCAGCCTTTATGAACGCCCAATACCTTGAAATAAGGCCAGTATTGACCCAGTCTGATATCTGGCCCCGTACTTGCCTATCTCTACTTGTCAATCTGGCACAATGAACGTGGTCAACCTAAACTACAATATCTAAGAGTTATATCAATTTGCAATGTGTCTTTATGCTCTGACTGCACTGGGCCTCCTTCTCTTTGCTGTAACTGCACCAGGCTGAAATATCTGAATCACGAGTGGAAAAGGATTGGAATCGAAGAAATTCAAGCATACAGCAGTACACAAGTGAACAAATGCAATGTGCATACATTACAATAGTCTGGCAGTAGATCTGAAAAGCATTGGACAGGCTTCAAGAAATCGCCTATCACACCAGTTCGCTGAGATGGATTCACTACCGACTCAAAGTGTCCAGCAGCGATTGAAAAGGTCACCCGTGTCTCCGCTGCAGCCCTCAACGTGCCACACACCTTAGCCTCTAATCTGAATAGTGTGTGTGTGCTGTGTGTAATCTGAATAGTAATGAGGCCGGCTGATAGATTGATGCATAACAGCAAAGAGCATGCAGAGCAGGCAGGCTATTTTGGTGTCAACTCCCTTTATTTTCCTGCTGGGCCTGTTTCATTCAGCACCTTCAGAAGTGGTAGATCTGATACACGCCTTTGAGGCCGGGAAATGACTTTGATCAAAGTTGTATTCTATGTTTCAAAAGACCTGGCAGAGAGGTTTGACATTTTATTTTGTAGCTGTTGCTTGTTGAAGTAAAAGGTAACCTGTGTGTCCCTGAAAAACACCTCAGCTCTTTGCTGAGATCAAAACCTTCTGATTAGCAAACGCTCACAAACAACAGAGCTGAATAAAGTGCACCAACATGAGAAATATAATGCGGTACTCATTGGTCCCTCAATGAGGTAATTATTTAAAAGGCTTGTAAATTAGTTTTCACAGCACTCTTCAACACTAGGCTCATTTTTACATTGGAGAAGATTCCATCTATCAACAGTGAGCCCTGGACCAGCAGTCAGACAGGAGACTGGTTATTTCCTGAGACTTAGAATGGAAAAATTCAGTTTGAAAAACCTGGACCAAGTGAGCTTTCCTCCTTTGAAAAACATTGTGACAAACATGAGTCAGGTTAAAAAATAACTCACTTAAAATGAACTTTTTGTTTCACTTTCAACAGACACTACCTCTTTTACAAGAATTCAGCAGATATTAAAGACAGTGTTTAAGTTATATGTCAAGTTTGTGTCAAGACAACACAGCATAGTAATATGAATGTTACCATTAAAAAAACTAAAATTATAAACTGAATTTTAACACAAGAAATGAATTCCAAGATTCAATCCATTAGACATTAATGACTGTGTCAGCATCCAGAGGTGTTGAGGCTAAATCACTGAACATGTGCAGTTTCTTCCTCTGGAAGTCAGGACTAGTACCCACTGGCTGTTAAATAAATGGATGTAGTAGCCGTGACATCAGTCATCCGTTTCTCTTAGTTTTGAAGTGAAGCGTTCGCCCGAGTCATATTGGAAATGGTGTTGGATTTGAGTCTCCTCACTAACAGCTAAAGGGTGACCACCTGTCCATAAGCACAACTGTGCTTATACAAATAACATTGGGCCGTCCTATCTTAAACAGCTTATAGTTCCATATTATCTGCCTAGATCTCAGCGCTCTCAGCATGCAGGCCTGCTCACTGCAGTCTCTAAAAGTAGTATGGGAGGTCGAGCCTTTAGTTATCAGGCTCCTCTTCTCTGGAACAACTTACCAGTTAAGGTCTGACGGGCGGACACCTTCTCTATTTTTAGTAGCAGATTTAAAACTTTCCTTTTTGACAAATTTTATAGTTAGAGCCGGATCAGGCCTGAACCAGCTCTTAGTTATGCTGCTATAGGTCTAGACTATTGGGGGGAGGGGGGAACTGACACACTAGGCTTCTGTTTCCCTTTCTCCTCTATCTGTCGGTCCAACTTTCATCTTAATGCACTCTTATAGTTATTAACCATGATCCTCTGGGAGTCTCTGAGCTTGTTTTGTAGGTTCATCTGGATTGTTGCTGTGGACCTACCAGCTGATGTGGGACGACCTGACTCCAGCTGCTGTGGCTTTGAGAGTTCTCCAATTTTTCTTCTCTCTCTCTCTCTCTTTACAGGTATCAACCTGCTAATGTTTTGTAAAGTGTCTTGAAAAAACATTTGTTATGATTTGGCACTATATAAATAAAGATTGATTGAACTGTGTCTTTGATCGGGTACACTTATGATCTAAAGATCTTCTTAACTGCTGAGTTACCATTAATATTGTGCAGTTAGAGATGTAAGTTGTAAACATGTTTATTTGCTCTGTGAAATTGCCTTTTTTTTTTTTTGACGTGTGTAGTTTCTGGACCCAACAAATGGCAGATCTTAGCTCTTTCCATTGTCTCATATTTTTAGACAGGAGGTTGTAGCTTGGTTATAACTTGAAATAGCTTTACTTCTACTCTGAACTTTTTCATGATCATCAAACAGCTCATGACGTACTGGAGGCAGTTATTTTAAATCACTGAAAAAAGCATCTATCAGTAAAATACATCAAGTGGGAGAATCATGCTTAAACTATGAATGATAGAACAATTTGACCATGTAAAGCTTCAAATGGAATCGGATTTTGATCTTTGAGGTAACAGTAAGACACGTCCTGAAAGTACTTGGTCACAAACTCTTTTCATAAACCTGATTGATTAGTGGAACAAACTTGAACCAGCCTGGTCCAATCAGCAGTCACAAGGCTGGTTTATTTTATTTATTTCCTCCACCACCTCCTTATATCCATCAGTCTGCAGCCAGTCCACACTGCAGCCTTTGGCCCAATTACTGAAGCTTTAAGGCAGAGCAGCGAGGAGAAGACTGTCCTTTAACAATTACCAGCCGCTGTGAATATTACAATAATATTAAAACGTCTTCATCCATCTGCGCTCCTGTCCTGATTGCTATCTTAACCTCTGACTGTGTGTGTGTGTGTGTGTGTGTGTAGGGTGAGGGGGGGCTTAGCAGCAGCCTGGTCCGTTAACAGACACCAACAGGACCGAGAGGAGCTGCACTTTAATTCTTCTGCCTCTGATTTCTGAATAATAAGAGCGATGGATAATGTATGCATGGCAGATATTACTGTCTGGGCTGTAATGTGGAGCCACACAGTTTTACACACACACACACACACACAGATATTCACACACATTAATCTCTGCAACAGAATAGACCGTTTAGAGAGGGGTGGCAGCGATACAGAGCTATTATATTTGAATCAACATGGATGTCTCTCTCTCTCTCTCTCTCTCTCTCTTTTGTCTTCATTACACACACACACACACACACACACACACAAAGTGAGGAAATACTGAAGTGTCAAAGCCATAAGGGCTATTCCAAAATCAAGTTGGTGGGAGCAGGAGGGCAGTAAGGACGAAGCGATGAAGAGACAGAAGAATAAGAAAAGGAAAGACGGTTGCAGACAATTCAAAGGGGTTAAAAGAGTTGACGTAAGGATGGACGGTAAGACAGAAAGGCTTAGACTGTTTACAGTTAGATCAAGGAGAGGAAAAGTTCATCCCAACCCAAACTTTGTAAAGTTTTTTTGTTAATGCTCTGTTTTTTGACCAAGAAAAATAACTTTTTTGTGCTCTTGATCACTTTAAATAAAGTATATAAATGTTTAACCTGGTTAACAGTCCAAAATAATCTGAAGCCCATGCAAAATTGTCATAAACTTCTTAAAAGGAAAAGTCTTTTGAGATTCTGTCAGAAACCACAGACAGACCTCACCAAAACAGTCAATCATCACAGCAAAATAAACACATAAAACCTGCTTCCACAAAAATGGTTTGAGTCAGAATACTTCATTTCTGTACACACACTGCAATTTCTGGGCACACACTGCTAAGGGGGGCCGATTTTTTTTTTTTTTTTTACCACTCTTTAGTTTCAAAGCTGGTAATCTAACACCCATTTAAGGGCATGTCTGACTTGACTGACAGGTGGATACTCTGTGGTTGTCTTCCAAGGCCCCATTTACATGACAACAGTTTTAGGGTGAAACACAAAAGCATTGTTGCGTTTTGGCCTCTAGTTTACATGAAAACAGCGTTGTACCCACCCTAAATGCAAACTTTTGTAAACGGCCTCCAGAGTGGGATTTTTCTCATCATGCTCTGCTTCACACCTGCGCATTACACTTTTATTGTGTCACCATGCACGAACAGGGACAAAAACAACAACAGTATCCATGGCGGACTGTCATGTCTTGCTGGTGCTGCTGAACCTGCTGACTGCCTTTCATTGAAATGTGTAACTATTGCACCATTTCTGCAATCTGCAAAGAAGCTGGAATATACACACCAGGTGATCAGCTCACCTCTACTTCAACCTCTAAACCGCTCTCGTGTACGGCTTCTAAAGTTATATCGCCAACTACAGGGTTTCTATGTAAACGCAGATTTTTTTCACTGGATTTTTTTTTTATTTTCAGGTGAAACGTTGTGTAAACCCATATCTTTGTGTCATTCAAACTCAAATAAAGCTAGGTTGAGGTCAGCATTTCCAATATGGCCACCGTCAATGATTAGCTTCAAAACCCTGCATCAGAAACCAATGAGTGAGATTACAAACACTTTATCCACACATCATAGAGTCTATGGTTTTATCACATTACGTGCAGGAAAAAAAAAACATTATTTATTTATTCCCAAGCTTCTTCGTTCTCTGTTTGTGAAACTTAATCATTTAACCAATATATTCTGTTTGACAACAAAATTTAAATGGGATTCAAACTAAAGGGCTGCAATGACTGACACTGCACTTATTTTCTTTTCAAATGCAGCTCAGCATTTTTCATCATCCAGTGTCTGTGGGCAGTAAAACACTGTCTGCAGCTTTTTACACTTGTCATCGATAAAGTTCAACTCTCAGACGTCTGTTTTATATCATGATCACATAAAAAACAATGTCAAGAAGGACATGGTTCCTGATCAGTGTTGGGCCAGTTATGGAAACGAAGTAAAATTCTCACTGCTAATTATTCTTTTTAAAAGTAATATATAATTAACTCATTACCTCCTGCCAACAGTGATGTTAGATAACTGATTAAATTAATTTCCTTAACTGGTTCCCCCTCTCCTTGAGATTCTGATTTTGCACATGGCCTCTGTGTTAAAGTCATACGTGAAATTGCTGGTATGTGTGTTTTTCTGCAGTCTATGAATCCAGCAAAGTTAGAGGCTATGTGAAATACACAGCTGGTTCAACCGAGGCCAAGAGACATAATTTTTGAAATCCAGTCTAAGTTGACCTAAGATAAAGAATAAATAAGACCTTGTACTGGGACATAATGTACATCTGACAACAATTTTTCCTTCCTCTCAAAAGATGCCCACATGAGATGAGCTACTTTGCTGCTTGACTGATGTGTGGATCATTGTATCCAAACTTATTGGTGGGTTATTAACAACAGTAAGAGAACAACAGGTTATTTTGCACGAGTAACTATTATTGGCTATCATTACTGGAGTTTCAAGAGTACTTGGTATCACTGCTAGTTACTGGAACAAGTAAAAACTTTCTACTGTAAAGCATTACTAATAAACAATCACTGCCCGATACTGCTTCTAAAAGTAACTTTGTACTCTACAGGGCTGAATGTCTCTGTGAACAATGAGATTAACAAACAAGTTAATTTTTTTCAAGGGAACCATTTACAAGTTTAGTGCTGCAACAAAGTCTACAACATGACATCTACCTATTTTTTTATGCTTTCTTCCAAAAATGCAGCTGAATGACAAAAAATAGGAGCACACAGCATATAAAGCAGAGTAAAACAGACTGTTATAAAAAGATAACCTAACTACACAAAGCTATTAGACATAACCCTCTTATCCAGTCTTTCAGAAAAATATCTAGATGCTGAAAAGTAAGTCAAAAGAGTCAACTTACAAAATCAGAAACGTCTCTTTTGTCGTTTTAGGGCTTCCATAGTTTACTTATTTTCAATGGATTGTAAATAATATGATAACAGGTTCATATTCAGTGCTTCTCCAAAGCTGTAAACAGTGTGATAATTTTTAAATCCAATACAGAGATGACGCAGAAGTTCACACAAAGACGTGCACACAACAACCTTTTGAAATGTATTATTACAGTACATGTATCACACAGACGAGGAGGGGGAAATAAGCTGTAATTTGTAGCAGTGATGATAATAAATCACAGAGATATTATGAGCGCAGGAAGGAGACAGAGGAGAGGAGAGACACTTTTTAATTATGACTTTAACATCAAACTCAGAACATGTCTCAGGGGAACCTGCATAATGATTTCATCCTCCTCTGTTTGTCTTTTTAGAGCTGAGAGGTCTGGATTCCTTTTATGATCAGAATTTGCTACATTAAATGAATCAACCAGACAAAGACCTGGTTAGAAGGACAATCTGGAGTTCAGTTTGGTGTCTGTTTTACAGTCGTGAACAGAAAAATTAAAAAAAAATTATAGACTTACTATTAACCTGTAGTATGACCCTTTTGATCCAAATTCATCTGATGCTCTGCAATATTCACACAAACCAAGTATTGACATAATCATATAAAAAATAAAGGTAATGGGTATTTATTTAGAGGTTTTGATGTTGATCCCATCTATCATGTGAGAATAAAGCAAGTTGTGATGACATAATGACAAGTGCACTGCCACAACTATAGATGAATGAACAAGGTTGTTGAAAGTTAATGAACTTTTTAAGTAGCAGAGTTAAGATGCACATTTTGTCTGGAAGTGAAAGCAGTGATATCTCCGACAAAATGCACTGGTTCCACTCCCAGTTGTGGACTCATTACATAACATGTAGAAAAGAAATTTAATTTTAAAGAGGGGGTATTCTGCTTTTTCCATCATTTTAACATGAATATAAAGTAACACTGCTGGATCTTCAGATGAAACGTGCATAGATTTTCAGACTTCTTCATATAAATTTATTGCAGAAATTGCTGAATCTATCAGCATCAAAAAAGGTTCATTATAGAACATGGGGCCAGATCTTTGCAAGACTTACTGAAACAATGAGGTCATTGCATTAGGTTCTCATAACAGGTTCATGACCTGTTAAAGGGGTGGGCCTCAAATATTGAGATCTACCCGTCACAACCAGAGGGGAAGGGGTTTGTGGAGCAGGGGGCCTTAAAGAGACAGCAGCTGAAATGAACTGTCTCAGAAAGAGGCTGAGATGAAGGTTTTCTCAAACAGCAGTGTGATGAAAAAGGGGTTAGTTTTCATATCATGTGAAGCTACTATAGTGGTAAAAGAGGGACAACACAAAGACTAGGGGGAAAAATATTCAATCAATCAGTATTGTACATAACTTCTGACATCAAAGTTTTGACCCATCAAGTCATTTCTTTTTGGATTCTGGGGTTCAGTAATATTTCACATTAAATTGCAGTGAAGTCGATACATAAGGTGATTAAAACAAGGGTTTAAAGTGATGAGTTTAAGTGTCTAAAACTATGCTTAAAGTACTGTGATGAAGCTACTTTCCGCATTCAGTGGTTCATATCCCCATTACAAAGTCATAATGATGTGTTTTTGATTCTTCTTTTTCCTTTGTGACTCAGAAAAGTTCTTAAAATTACTTTTAAAAAATATTTCACATAACAGTGTAGTGAATGCACCAGGTTCTGTGGAAGGATTTAAATGGCACATCAACTAACATTTATCAACTAACACTTTAGGTCAAACTTATGTCACTCTGCAGGAGTGAGAGAGATCAATGCTGTTGCCTTTTTTTTTTTCCTCCACCATTGTTCAATTGTTGTTATCTGGAGGTTTATTGATCTTATTGTAATCATGTGGATAAATCAATAAGAAGTTTATTTAAAGAAGCATTAAGAGCTGATACATTAAATCTGCATCTTTAAGATATTTACATCACATCCTCACTACTCAAAAAAGAAGTCACAATAAACACACACACACACACACGCACACACACATATACAGAAATTCCCACATTTCCACACAGACGACCCAGGACTTTTCTTCCTTTCCTTCCTTCACCCCTAATTCTCCCACTCTTCTCCCCTCCTCTCCCTCCATCCCTTTTGTTCTGCTCAGCCCTATTTATCACGGTGTGAAGGTTGAAAGAGATATTATTATGGGGTGTCGGGCTGGAGAGAGGAGACAGGGGTAGCCACACGGATCGCGTGGGGAGAACGCGGGGCTAATGACGGGAGGACAGGCTTGGTCAGTGGCCTGTGGTACCTGCTGGATGTGATAGATGGAGAGAGGAGAGGGGGGAGGAGGAGGGGAGAGAGGGAGGGGGGCAGGGAGTCCTCCTCCTCTCTCTGTCTGCTCTGGGGTTTTATTTCATTGTTTTAAGAAAAGGACTTGGAGGCATTTTTGTCATGTGGTCAAAGAAGGAACTGAGTTTGCATTTTTGATACATTCAGTCGCAATGTTACATGAACAAACTTTTCTTTTTTATTCTCATTCTTTTTTCCCCTCATTTAAACCTGTAAAAACTATAAACTTAATGTGAATTTAATGATCTATAGTTGTAGTTTTGCAAGGTAGCTGGGCAGGAAGAGCTTTAAACTCATGGGTTTGAGTGAAAACCAGATGATCACAGTCTTCTCCTCGCCTGTTTATACTTTCCTGTTATACAATATTCTTTTTTGTGCCATTCACTGAGAAATACTCCTTTCTCCTGTGCAATTTATTCAAGTCACTGTTGTATTTTGAATAAATTAATGACAATAAATACAAACAAAATAACTTAAATCATGCATATCAACAAAAAAAAATCCCTTGATGGTGAAGAGGATAAATAATGCCTAAATCAATTTAATGTAAACAAAACAGAAATACCTGAGATAAATAATCTTAACTGGCTTTGAGTTATAGCTTCATCACTCTGTATTTGTTGCAGGAAAGAGACATTTATTAGACACAGAGTGTCCTGCAAGCATGTCTTACAGTGTTACAAGGGCAGGTTGCTGAGATGTCTATTGTAATAAACACTGGGCAGAAATTTGATCGCTCACATCCATGTCCCTGATTTGCTCTGTTAAAGTGATATTAAACATATCATCCAGTTATTAATAAACTGCAAGCATTTAAGACTGAACTTCATCAAAATGAATTCTGACACAGAGCCATGCCCACTGGTGTTTTTTAAGGGGGCTCTCTATTTTAAGTCACCCTGCTGTGTTGAGAAAAACTTGAATCTGATTGGTCAATTTCCCAAAAGAAGTTATATATATATATATTTTTTTTTTCTAAGTGACTCTGACAAGTTATCAATTTGGATCAAGATCATTTAGACTGTACCCCATCAAATGTTGTACCAAATATGACTTTCTGATAGCAAACTTTAGATTAATGGGTACACTACGGTGGCCCTGAAGTCCAGATCACGACAGCAAATAAGCAAACAACAGAAAATAAATGAACATGATGACAGTAGGCTGTCCTGAATCAAATAATTTTTTAATTCAAAACGTCATGAGGTTATACTGAATGCTCAGGACAAATCACAATATTTCAATGAATTTGTGTTTTTTCAACTTGCCGTTGCATTTTGATATTTGCTGTTGTGGTTTGCACTTCAGGGCCACCGTAGTATAGCACGACAACGCAACCAAGGTGGAGAGAGGCAAAGAAGAGGAAAGAAGTGACGGATGTTGAAACTCACATCACTTCATCACTTAAACAACAGTGTGTTCAACATTCACTGAAGAAATGTTTCAGATAATGTGATCAATAACAACGTGATAGAAAATGGAGCTAATACTTTTACCTGAATAAAAATACACAGCTCAATACAAATTTGCACTATTGCCATAAAGCCCCATCAAGTATTGAATCTGGGCGACTTAAATTTCAGTGACAGTCAAGGATTCTTTAACAAATAGAATCATCTTTAGATCAATGCTTGGTGTCACCTTGTTTGTTTCACCTGTCAGGACTCTATTTTGCCCAACCACCCGCTCACTATACATAATCTTTGACTTATCAGATCAGTTCAGAGTCTGCTTCAATGGTGACTTCTTTTGTTAAATCTTAAATATCATTATTACGCACCAGCTGTGACCGCTTTCATAGGCCTCTAAACACATAACTGGGACATCCAACTGAGAGTTTAACTGTGAGCCTGGTTTGGTGAAATGATCTGATTAGTTTTTACTCTTTATAAACGCTTTGTTTTCTTCCATGCTCCTTAGATAAACATTTAAATAAGGGTAATCTCCATTATCTGTGTAAATAGTATTTATTAAAAAAAATATCCCACAGTTAATATTTGACCACTGTGCTCTTGCTTTAATGAGCCAAATGTAATAAAATCAGTGTTTCCTCTCTCTGCGTCGTGCGGTCATTCGTTTGGTGCAATTACTCGCCTTTTTTGCATAACATAATATTTACATGATGCTTCTAATGATAATATTAGGCCACTTTCACTGGTGTTCGTGCTTTTGTTAGTAGAACCAAAAGAGCTGGAAAAGAGAAATAAATTGCAATAATTACCCCTGATGAGTTATAATCATGAATATTTGATCAAAATAAAACCTTCTTCTCAGGAATGACTGTGGATGGTTTAATTGTTCGCTAAAGCAGCATTTATATTCGTTTGTGTTATGAAAAATTAAACAAGGCAAAATTCATTAGCATTGCCATTCATTTCATCTCACCTTCTGTACTTTGTAAATAAAAAAATACATTACCTCTCCCTCCACACACACACTCTCTCTCTCTCTCATACACACATACACACACGAGCAGCGTTGTCTAGAAACAATCTAACAAAGAAGGCAGATGAATATAAAGGCTGGATATCAGACTATTCATCACTGGATGATTACCGGCTGACAGCAGTAATTGAAAAACACTTATTGGAGGGTTGGGGAGGAGGGCTGCTTCAGTCCCATCACATAAAATAACCCTGTGAGGGTAAGAGCAGTCTAGAGGTGATGATAAATGGACACTTTTTTAAAAAGCAAGCTTCAGGTGTGTCTGTGATTTTATTTCTCCTAAACATATAATTTTCATGACAAGTAAATTTTCACTCTGGCAGTGTTCGAAAAAGCCAATTTTTCAAAAAGCGGAGTTGATAAAAATGTAGATTCAACTATTCTAACTAAAATACACACAACTGAACCAAGGACTCCAGTTACAGACTGCATGAAAAGATGAAAAGATGAACGACATTAGTGATGCAGAAATATTTAGAGCTCCCCCTACTGACAGCCTGTGGTAAAAGTCATAAAATCTGAATTCTCCAGGGCTGTTTTCAAAACTGCTTTCTGTACTAGCAGAGCTCAAATGTAGCAAATATGAACAAAGTCTAGATTGGCATGATGATGATGGTGCAAGGCACGAAGGTTTTAGGTTCATTGTCCAGTCTGTGGTGAAATGGGATGAAATGTGACCAAAGTTATTACTGCAATGCAAATGTATAGCCACCAGTAACAATTACAATTAACTTCTGGTTACTTCCAGTTGCAAAGGTGATAAACATCTCACAGGGAACTGCTAACTCTACATCTACCATGACTTAGATCTTATGCTGTCATACACTGCATTACCTACCCTGTCTAGAGGGTTTTTTTTGTTGTTCTGTATTCCAATTCCTTATATTTCAATATTAACATTTCTGCATTTTATACTTATATCTTCTGTCCTCAGATTTTATCTGTATCTTCAAAAGAGGAAAATTGGATTTTAATTTTCCTGCATGTCCTCTTATGAATAGAAAATTGATAATAAAAATCGTTCAATGTCTTTGGATCTCAGTACGTTGATGCTAAAGATGCAGTTCTGCTGGACGGATAAGAATGTATCTTTATTGTCATTCTACATTACATAACTTCATTAAACTGCATATCTTGTAAGTACAGTATTTTGTAGCAAATGGCTTCAGTTA
Organism: Thalassoma bifasciatum; assembly: GCA_008086565.1. Taxonomy (NCBI): domain Eukaryota; kingdom Metazoa; phylum Chordata; class Actinopteri; order Labriformes; family Labridae; genus Thalassoma; species Thalassoma bifasciatum. The sequence goes on from RPOG01001336.1 coordinate 77,459, forward strand.
TAGTCCATAGTAGAGATGCAACATCAGTTAAAATCTTAACCAAAGCTTGGGTTAAAGTCTTACCCCATTAACCCCTTTGCAATTAAGATCAGTGATTAAGTTATTTTCTTAAATCATGTAGCGTCACATGATGTGAATACACCCCATTATGAAATAATGTTATACTCTTTACTTTATTATGTAATAGCACAGCATTTTGGAATAATCTGCCACATTTAGAACAAGCCTTGAAAGCAACATCCAACTCTTTTTGACACATTATGTAATCAGTTCTTACATATTGTGTCATAATGCATTTTATTGCATTTTTTAAGTACTGATGCAATATTTAAGAATATTACATGATGCAACAAACGTTCATTACATAGTGTGTTCAAGGCTTGTGTTGCAAAATGTAGCAAATTATTACAAAAATTTGTGTTATTACAGAAAAGTGAAAATACGTTCCATGATATGGCACAACAATTGGTGTTACTTTTGTTTGTTAGTGCACAGGTGCAACATTTAACTGCTTCCTAGTGTAGCTTTGATCAAAAGAAACAACAGTGGACTTACAAATACTAAACAAAAAAAATTCTTGGAGGGTAAAGCAGAAGTGTGATATTCTAAAGTGGGGCACCAGTGTGACCCTGCAGTCTGGGTTTAGGGCCGACCTGTGACCTCTTTTACACATTTCCCTCCCCACTCTTGACGCGTTTCCTGCTCATTAACTGTCCTTTCCTCTTCAAATGAAGTCAGAAAAAATAACTGGGAAAAAAAAGAAAATATTTCAAAGAAAACTGAGTCTGAGCCAACACCATGAGATAAGTATGAGGGTTCTTCTCATCTTACTTACATCAGTGGGCAACCACATCACCAAGGCTGGCAAAGCACAATTTTCTTCACTCTCCTCTCCTTACAGTATACGTCACACTCTGCTCCTGTGCCAACGCGTCTATCAGGACACTGTTACTTAAGATGCCATCCATCTCTGTGCGCCCGCTCTCTCTGATATTCAGCACAGCCAATACTTAACACTGCTTTTTAACCAACTAAGACATCATCATTACTTTGAGGGATAGGGTCTCCCTGAGTGGAGTTACTCTCCTATTTCATCCTTCCTTTACACATTCTTCTGTCCTCTCTCCATCCTTCTCCTCTTCCGTCTCTCTCCCTCCGTCATCCTCATCTCTTTTATGATTCTTGAGAGGGTTTGATCACTTCATGTCCCATCCTCTGCAGTGTCTTGTCCGGTGTAATCAGGGTCTTGTACCATTACATGCCTGCAGTGTCCTGTCCCCGTCATATCAGTGTCTTTCCCCATGTAATGTGTGCCCTTCATCATTTGGCCTCTATTGTCTTGTCATGCTACATCTTGTTCTTATCACAGAAGCACTTATTGGATAGTCAGCATAATATGCACTTTGTAGTATCAGCACAGACGAGCTGAAGTCAAGAGTTGAGAGTCAGCAATCTGACAGGAAAGACCACCCCTGGGCTGAAAGCTTCGTTAATTTTTCAACGAAAAATCACAAGCAAAAAAACAAAAGCACAAACACCAGTGAAAGTGGCCCAATATTATCATTACAAGCATCATGTAAATATTATGTTATGCAAAAAAGGCTAGTAATTGCACCAAACGAATGACTGCACAACGCAGAGAGAGGAAACACTGATTTATTACATTTGGCTCATTTTAGCAGGAGCACAGTGGTCAAATATTAACTGTGGGATATCTTTTTTAATAAATACTATTTACACAGATAATGGAGATAACCCTTATTTAAATGTTTATCTAAGGAGCATGGAAGAAAACAAAGCATTTATAAAGAGTAAAAACTAATCAGATCATTTCACCAAACCAGGCTCACAGTTAAATTCTCAGTTGGATGTCCCAGTTATGTGTTTAGAGGTCTATGAAAGTGGTCACAGCTGGTGCGTAATCACTTTTATACATTTTAAAAACAAACAATTTCACATGTATATGAAAATACCACAAAACACCTCAACTTCTCTAAACAAAAGGCAGACAACCAAAATGCCATAAAGAAGGCCCATGATCTTTAGGCTTTCAGGTGGCACCACATGAATAGCAGACATGACTGTTGAGAAAATCACTGCATCAGCTCTGAATACCCATTAGAAACCACTGAATTTTAACAGTGTGTCACTGCATCAAGGAATGCAGGTTGAAACACTCAAAAAGAAAACTACATCCACATATAATGCTGACTTAAAGAAGACCAAAGTGAAGTGGAAAATTGTCCTGTGGTTCAGCAAATCAAAATGGGACATTCTTCTTGGAAACCATGGATGCTGCACATACAGAGGGATCACCTGTCCATATACGTCCTATAAGAAACATCATCTGTACAGGCATGCGTAAGAGCCCACAACATTGGTAGTTTTAAGACCTGAGAAGGCACTGGGAGGTCCCAGTATTTCACCCACCCACAAACACTTGGTAGATTTTGAAACAAAAATATGGCAAAAGAATCCATCTCTGTAGTCGTACTGACTGAAAACAAAAAGTAGAGAAAGGTCCAGGTTTATCAAATTTCCATCTTAAGGTCCAAGCTTTAGGGTCTGCAGCAACAGTTCTAGGGTGAAACATAAAGGTGTTGTTGCATTTCGGCCTCTGTTTACAGGGAAACTGTCTTTTAGCCAACCTCAAATGGAAACTTTTGAAAACATCCTCCGGGGTGGAAGTTTCCTGAAACACTGTTTCACCATTGCCGTGTAAACAGCAAGCTAGAGTTTTCAGTGGAAACGCAATCATAACACTGCTATGTGCATGAGCTTTACACTTTCATTGTGGCATGGCCATGTGCGAACCACAAAACAATAACAACCATAGCCTCTTAACTGTTGTTTGGTATACAGCTCCTTGGCTTATGTCGACATCCACAAGCCTGGCGTGCATGCTATGGCCCCACAGCATTTCCATGTAAATGCAGTTTTTTTTGTCACTGTGTTTTTAGCGATTTTGGGTAAAACATGAATCGTCATGTAAACAGGGCTGTTTTTGAAAATTATGCCACTGTAAGGGGAAAACAGAAGACGATGTATTCACAGCAGGTCAAACATAGTTCAACACCCAGGGCTTTACTTGAACTTTGTTGTACTTGCTTGTTAGAATTCAAAAAGTTTCACCATCACTTCACAGGTCGTGTTATGTAAAAATCAAAGGAGGAAAAAGAAGAAGTGACCCACTTTTATTTTCATTTCAATTCGATTTTAACAGCTTTTATGATGAATCTGGATGATGACACCTTAACTAGTTTCCTTAACTAAACCATCAGACCGTGAAATGGGGTGACAGCTCTAAAAGTTGGTTTGTAGATGTTTGAGTGAAGGTAATTTTGTATTTTAGGTAAGGTCCTATTAATTGTGAGCATATTCTATCAAGGATGAACCTCTTTCATGTTTGAATTATGGTACATAAAAATGTTGGATAATAAATTTGAAGGAACCTTTAAAATATGAATTCTGCTTGATGTTTTACACCTGATTGCCTGCTTTTGTCACTGAAGCAAAATTATAGTTATCTTTTGCAGTTACATCAGAAAAATGATGAGAGAGTGTATGAAAACCCTGACTTTTTTATATGTTAAATGCTCTTTTTTTTACTCACCTCTGTCCAAGTTTGCGTGTATGTTTCTCCTTGACTCCGTCCCTGTCTGTGTCTGTGTCTGATCTGCATGTTGTAGATCATCTCGTCTCACCTCCCTCTCTGTCTGAGGGGAGTTGACAGAGCACAGATGGCTGCTTTTGATCTGCCATAACGAGCATCTCCATGTCAAATTACACGGAGCCGACAGGAGAAGAAGGAGACGCTGAAACACAAAACACAAAAGATAAAAATAAATAAAGCAGCGGATAGATTTAGGGCTCGGGAACATGTGGCCCTGTGATCACAGCAAATGAGACCCTCATCATTTGATCACTTTATCAAAAGAGACGTCACGGCTGGGGCAGGAGATGAAGAAGAAACAAAGAAATTTTAAGAAGCAGAGCATTGATGAAATGCTACGCAATCTGTTTCATTGGCTGTGGTGTAATTATGCCTCAAGGATTGGTAAGAAAGACAAAGGAATGGGAAAACAAGTAGATTTATTGGGAATTACATGCATCACAGAAAACATTATCTTTTTTTAGACTTAAGGAGTCAGAAGGTGGCTGAACCATTATGAAACTTTGGTCACATTTTAGACATATGGTGCTCAACATTCAACTCAAACTCAATGAAAAACTTGTTTAAGTTTACAAACGGCAATTCCAAGAAAATGTAAAGCCACCTTGTAGTTCGCATAAGTTTTTCACAATATGATATTTATCACAGTGTTTTCATTCACGACTAATCTTGAGCCAGGTGCATTCCTGGAGTTGTCTGCAAAGGTTCTTTTTGAGTTTTACCAATAAAACCACTGTTAATTGTAGGATTCCAAGCTCTGTATCGGAAAGAAATGGATGATGTCACAAATGCTCTGTCCATATATTTTACAGTCTGTAGTTCTAAATGTTGTTCAAGACAACTTTTCCCAGAAGTTCCAGAAGGACAAGGTTATGTATTTATTTGCAGTAACGTAGCACTATTGTTGGAAATCATAAGCCTCATAGCATTATCCCCTAAGGCAGAAGTCTTCAGCAGGGTCTGTGGTATTTTTGGTTGATTGAACAATCTTTTTGAATATCATTTTCAAATATTTGATAACAAGTTCATTTGTGGCAGTGGCATGTACAATGTCACTTTTGTTTCCACATTAAAAAACAAATAAAATTTCCAATCTGAATAGCTTTTGTGCTTGATTTTCATATAATTAACAGCCAGTTTTGATATTGGCCTTGGTATCAGTGATCAGGTATGTTTATGAATGGCAGTGGTTGTGCTACCTGCATCTCACAAAATAACCTGGGTATTACTCAAATAGGTTAGAATTGCATACACAATGAGGTTCCCTTTAAGTGTCTGTGACATTTTTTTTCAGTATCACTAAGAGGCTGGGTAGGGGTTCCTCACTTTGGGTTTTCAGGATATGGTCGCTCTACGAAATGTGTAACGTTAGTAAATCCTGGTTATGTTCTACCAGTGCCCATCTACCAACTCCAACCTCACCAAGCAGAGGAAACATAACCTGACTCTTCATTTTATTGATAGAATAGATGGGACTGTTTTAAGTGCTGTAAATTAATACAGTTCTGGAAAACCTACACAGTATAACAGAGAATTAGCCTTTAGAAAGAACTTTTTTCAGTAGTGAGAATCTTATTTTCAGTTAATTAAGATCAGGGATACATATCTAACTTTATATTGAGTCTTTTTCAAGATCACTTAGAAAGTCCTCAGGGACTTTTAATTGTAAAGATAATCAATGGGTAAAGTTTGTTGTGCAACTTAAACAGCTGTGCACAGCATTCAAATGAAAGAAGACAAAAACTTCTTCTTATTTTGATTATTTAATTGAAGAATGAAGAGCTAGCAAGTTGGTGATGATGTTCAGATTATCATGCTGAAAAGAAATTCCCTTATTACTAGAAAAAAAACTCTTTCTCTGACCGTAATTTTTTGTATTTAACTCTGTGGGATTCCAAGTCTGCTTTGGTCCTTTCCCATCAAACTAAACACAATCCTCCTCTCTGTTTCTCCTCTCTGCCTCTCATTCTCTCCCTCCTCTGTGTATGAATATGGAGTGATGGTCCTTTCCAAAGCTTGGCTCAGGTCACTGTCACACTGTTAAGGAGCAGCCATTTGAAAACACGGTCAATATAACCTCCTCCCCTCCCCTCGCTCCCCACTTCTCCCTCCTTCTCTGTCAGGCTGTTGGCAGATCGTGGGAGGTGCTAATGGAAAAGCTCCTGCTCCTGTTCCTCTTGTTCACCACACTAATGTGAAAGGCACCATCCATGTTACAGCTGTGTGTTGCCATGACCAGGCCGCCCTGTCATAGTCCGCTGGTCACTGAGCTAATGGGCCGACCACAGAGGAGAGAGGAGGCGGGAGAGGCTGAAGCTGATGGAGGGGAGAGAAATGTGCTGGTGGGAAAAAGAAAAAGAAGTTCGACCCTTCAGATTCAAGAATTTTACCATTTCAAGACAATAATAAACCATGCTTCTTTTTCTGATGCTTTGTAGCTTTGTAGAGCAAGTGACATCATACTATATCTGCCATATTTAAGACTGAAATTAAGATGTTTGTTCCTACGTTTGTTTTCCATGAGGTCTGGATGACAGGGCAGGATGCTTCACTATCTAACATGGTTGGCGTTCAATCGTTTCACAGAAAATAGTTCCAGCAACCAAAAGCAATACCACCAATCTGTTTCAGTACTTGGAGCCAATCAGGTTATCAAGTAATAACACAGCATGTCTTAAAAGAAAGAGTGACAGAGCCAGCAATGAGTGTGTTTCATAAAGCAGCAGACAATAACAGACATTTACAAAAGCTTTACAGTGTGAAAATGCTTGGAGAATAAGAAAACAAAACAAAATCATAGTTAAAACTGCTAAGGACAATAAAGGAGCCCTTGCCTCTGTGCGCCCGTCAGGGATGTGACAACCACCTCATGTTTAGCAAAATCTGAGTCAGCTTTACCGTTTTATGTAGATGAGGTCTGGCCCCAAACACAAGAAAACACGGGTTATTTAACCATAAAATATGTCGCTTTTGGCCACTTGGTGTGTCCCTGACCCTGTAATATCTGTCATTGTCAGTTATGGGGGTGAGAGATCATTACAGAATGTGGATAATTTGAAGCATGTTTAAATATCACTTGGGTGTTTCCCTTTTCACTGGAATGTGATCAAGGGTGTCAAATCTGGTACGATTCCATTGGTAAACTGGTCAAATAGATGTATCAAGAAGTAGACTTTGATCATTTATGTGAAATGTGAAACAGATTGGACCATATATGAAGGAGCTACAATGACTTTCTGGTTCATGTTGAGACATCAGAGTTTGACACAGCGCCATGGACACACGCTTTAACTACAGGACATGACCTGATCAATGATGCTTCATGGTTTTTTTTTTCTTGGTTCAGTTTATTATTATTTCAACATACCATGCACCAAAAAGTTGCCCAGCCCTCACGGACTTACATGACCCTTAAATAAAGAGCAAATATAAACAGTTGAGTAAAGATTAGAGCATATTCAGCATAACGTTGCCTGTTGGTTAATATCACTTAGGCAGAAGCTTTAGTTAAACAAACAAACAAAAAATTAAATATAAAGCGTTATGAAATCCTGAAAGTCATAACTGATCACAATTAAAACTTGTATATTATAAAAGGGAGGGATTTTTAATCACAGAGTAAAACATATAAGTTCCTGTTGACAGTAGGGCTTCTGCACAGTAAGGTGTGAAAAAAAAAGATGCTAAATATACTCAGGCTGTTACACTGAACATGTATGTGTGTGCACTGGTCCAAATCCAACATTGTACGTAAGTGTTATTAAGGTTTGCATGTTACGTAAAAGATTGTTGTCTTTAGCTACAAAAGTCCTTCGGTAACTTTTTATCATCAGTGTCTAGTACATATTCAATTTCAAACCTGTGTATCCAGTTCAGTCATACCATTTAAATCGTCAAAATCAGACCTTAATTTTGAATATCCTAACTTTCCATTTAAATTTCACCATGTCCATAAAACTTCTTTTGTCCAAATAGGTCTAGGAGTGGTAGAAAATTTCAGGCATGTAGCTGAAAGTAGGTTGTGGGCTGTGTTTTTTTTTTTCTTTTCTTAACCTATGGGGTATTATGGTGCACGCATTGCTACAAAATAACTCCAAAATTTTTTCTGTGACTAAATTCTATGGCTAGGTGGATTTGCATTTATCTCAAGCTGCAGGCGCACAGTTCTAAAGCTGTGCAAGAAACAAACAAAGAATAATCCTTTGGGCTTCAAGAGGGCCTGTGCCTCACCAGGCCCTAATAATCCTTTTTTATGTACTGGGATGATGTTTGATTTAATTATGATACTGATATGAAGCCAAAAGTATGTCTTGGTGTTGGTGAGACTCTGTATGACTGTAACTTCGTGTACCTTCCATGTTTTCGTCCAGGAAGCTGCCAGAGTCTGACAGCACTTCTTGTTTCTTTTGCATATTTCTGAGTAAGCATGAACACAGGAAGCTTCAACCTGTCATCAGCTTTGAGGCCCCCAACACACACTAACACACAAAAACAACAGTAACATCATAAAACTTGCAGCAGTAACTGTAAACAAGACAAGTCTGTCCTCTCTCCTCTATTTTTTTTTTTCAAACTGGACTACAGCTTCAAACAAGCTGCTCTGAGTTTGTCACAAACTGAACCACTACCAGACTGAAGCCCACCGCTACACTCTGTATATTTATGTCTGTGTGTGTTGCATGTGTGTTGCATGTGTGGTCCCTGTGTGTGTGTTACCCCATGTATCCTCTCGCCCCTCATCACAGGTAGTGGAGACAGTGGTCTCCCTTAACAATACTCCACACACTCTCTGTCCTGTTGGACTCAGAGCAAACACTGAACAAACGAGTCTCAGTTTGTCAGACACGAACAGAACAGCAGAGTTAAACAACACGAAACCAAACCACAACAACCAAATGTAGTGAGCTAAGCTACAAGTTACTCTACATTAAATCACCTTCACTACACCTGAGTTTATACCCTGAGGAAGGTAACAAGTTAAGATACAACTCAGAGGGAGTATCTCATACTGGGGTTATTACTTTGTTCAAATTGGACCAATTGGAATCCAAATCAGAGACATTTGTGTGTTATGGGAAAACTAGCTTTACTAGTTTACTAATTTTAGTTTATATGGAACAACTGCTTTGACTGACCTAGTTACATTTACATTTATTTCAAAAATGTTTCTGTAACCGCTAAAAGAACTACAGGGGGCCGCATTTCCTTTCAGCAAATGCAGGATGTTGAAATGCTGGGCATCGCATTGTTGATGTGTTTATTTCATGTCATACATCTTTGTGTTTCAAAGATGACCAGTTGGGACCATCGGGACTCATCATAAAAGCTGCAATAATACAGATATTATAACTTTTTGTGTTAGAATGTGTTATACCAAAGTAAGCTTTCACAATCATTGAAGAAAATTAACTCCTGTTTCTTATTTATGGTCTATATGCCTCATTGAGCTGAGCGTAAACATGGCAAATTCAAGTTCCAGGAAACACAAGTTCTGCATTATTTTGACTTTTAGAAATAATCAGATGAAACAAAATGTATTGTTTATTGCGATAAACAATAAATTTGGGTCAAAGTTACCAAGGACATTTATTTTGAAACTGTCTGATACTTTTCACATGAAATAACACCCATATTATGTTCCCGGTCAAAAGTGACTGTGAGGGAAAATATCAGAAATTACATTGAAACATTGAAAAATTCACAGAATTCTGAGATTTGTTTCGTAAGACATTAAAGCACAATTAAAAAGAACAATAATACAATTTTCAGTCTATCAGATTTTTATGGGAGAGCAGGTGCCTCAAAAGCAACACTATATAACAAAAGTTAAAGGAAAACTAAGTTTTAGTCAAACATACATAATAGAAATTGAACTGCAACTGCCTGTAAGACCTGATGGGTGTTATTCCTGGGAAGTGTGGCGTGTGTGTGTTTGAGTGTATGTGGTTGCATGCAAATGTGTTAATCTGACACATAACTATGCACATTAATTTATACACCCCCTCCAAATAATTTCTAATTACTGGTTATTTTTGACTGAATACCAAGTGTTAACAAAAGTTGATTAGAATGCAGAAAACAGTTTTAAATCAATACAATTTATGTTCAGAACCCCTGGCAGGACAAAGTGAAACCTTGAGTCAAGTCTGATCAAATTGCCTAAGTCTTTCAAAGATTGAACTTTCAAATTAGCCAAATTTTACTAGAACACAACATGAAGGTTATAAGATATGATCAAATGACAAATAACATAAAAACAAAGCTGCTTCAATTCACTAACTCAGCTTGCCCATCTCTCCATTCTGAAGACAACGTCATGTCCACTCATTTAAAATTCATACCTGTACTTGTAACAATCTCTCATTGGACTTCATATAAGCCGGGGTGAGTTCAGTCAAAAGTTTCGGAGACAAAGTGGATGAAATCTGAGCTTTAGGGCTCAAAGAGCAGCTCAGAAGGCCAAAGTCTACGAGCTTCTGTCTGTGTGGAGCTCCAGCTTAGACGCCTTTTCCTTCTCTCTCCAGTGAAAGTATTTTATTTTTATTGTGCTGAGTTTTCAGCAGATATGTTCTAAAATAATCCTTTAATAATGGATGGGTCATGGTGTCGGGCCTTTTGGTCTCAGGGTGGAAAACTTCAATAGAGGGCAATCAGATTTGAGGCCTAGACTCAAGTGTTCACTGCATTTAAAAGGTTTGCATTAGTCTGCCATAACACACACACATACACACACACACACACACTCAGAATATCAGGTGTAAAGCTGTTTCTGTCCATCATACACACTCTATTGTTGCCAGTTTCTCTCTCTCCTCCCGTTCTACCTGGAGTTTCCCTCTGTCACTCTCTCTGTCTCTCTGACAATTGCGTTATTTGGCCTTATCGAGGAATATGAAACGGCGTGGCGCGACATCTCTGCGCCGAGCCCCAACAGATATGCCAATTCATTTCTCAGACGGCGATTTGACAAGCTAGACTGCTCCTCTTGAAAGACATCATTCAAGCGCGCAGCCGCCACCACCACCACCGATCCCCACTCCCTTCCCCTCATTCTCCCTTTTCTCTAACTCTCTCCTCCTCCTCCACCCTTCTCCATCCCTCTCCCTCCTTTATCCCTCTCTCTGTATTCCATCTCCCTCTCTCCGCTGCAATCTGTAGAGCTCTGACTCTTAAGATTGAAAAGGGTTCTCAGGCCGACAAAAAGCCTGGAAGAGAAAAAACATACCCTCTCCTCCATGTCCCTCCCTCTATCACACTCCTTCATGGAAGGGAAAAAAAAAGCTGAAGTATCGAAAATATAAAATGATGGGCTGGTGGAGGGAGGCGAGCAGGTGATAACATTGTGGATATTAAGGGTGAAGATGAAGAAAGAGAGAGAGAGCAGCGTAGAGGAGAGATGGGGAAGAAATAAGAAGAAGAAGGGGAGGAGGAGGAGGAGAAAAAGAGGAGATTGGAGCCCTAAGCTGCGGGTGTTTGAGGGGATGACACAGCCACTAATACAAGTGTTTAAATATTTGATGCAGGGAGGGATAAAGCGGGATCGTCTCGCCGCGGAATTGAGTGTCAAGACGAGAATCTATTAGAGAATCTTTCTGAGTGTGCCTGCACGTTTGTGTGTGTGTGTATGTGTGTGTGTGTGTGTGAACACGAGGCAAATTTGACAGTGTGGCAGAGCAGAGCAAAGCCAATTCAACCCCCAAACCCTGTTTCCTCCTCCACCACAAACCCACCTTCTCTTCACTTAAATGTTTTTCCGCCGTGCTTCAGTACACGCTGATTATCACGTCTTTTGGAATGGAGCTTTTTGGTCGAGGAGTGAGACGGACAGCGGGTGAGAGAGAGAGAGACCGAAAGAGAGAGAGAGAGAGCATGGTGCAATGAAGGGAAATAAGAAACAGGCCTTTTTAGGGTGACACAATACAGTCAGAACCAAAGTGAGTCAGAGACAATCAGACTGTGTTTAAAGCCAGTGAGCACTCTCTACACCAGTGGATCCCAACCTTTTCCAGCTCAGGGTCCATTTTTAAGTCTCAAAAATATTTGTGGCCCCCCTACCCAATAAGTACAGAGAATATAAAATGCCTTGTTAAAAACCTATTTTTAACAACCACCCAAAATGTAAGAAAACCAAATATGTAGCAGCTGGTCAATAATGTAACTAATGTAACAGATCCTGAGCCCAAAACAAAAGAACTTTTTAGCCAAAGTGTAGCAAGTTTTTACAGTTTGTGTCAGCTATTACATTTAGGCTTTTAATACATTATTTTTGTTGTGTTTTGGGCTCAGCATTTTTGTTAAATCTTTGGAAAGTTATTACCTTTTGGGTTTTGTTACATATTTTTTTTATTACACAAATTAAATTATTAGATTTAAGTCGAGTCATGTTACCCATTGGGCTCTAACATGCCTTCTTAGTGGACATTTTTCATATAGATGAATATCTGAACATTTTTTTATTCACCCAACCACGTTTGCTACTGAGTTTTAACATTTAAAACAGTATTCTGTATATTTGTACATTTATTTGCATCTTGTATCTTTATAAAATTACACTCCTTTAAAGTCGTAATATTTTGGAAAATATTTGGCGGCCCACATACAATACCCTCACGGCCCACCAGGGGACGCGGCCCACAGGTTGGGAATCACTGATCTACACTTATTATCACTGCGCTGGTGTTCAGTATATAAATTTCATGAATGGTCAAGCATTTCTTTACCCAGAAACATTCTTAAAAATATGTTACATATTCCATTAATGAGATCAAGCACTAAAGTACATTTGAAATAAGTGCCATCACCCCCACCCACCCCCCCTCCCAAAAAAAAGAAAGAAAGAAAGAAAAAAGGAAAGGAGACAGATGGACCTCTGAGATCTGCACTTAACATCTACTATATGATTCATCTTTTATTTGCTACAGTTCCTCCTCTCTAAAGTTCCCTTCACTAATAGTGATAAAATTAATTAGTGGATTTTCAAATTTAACACAAATACACAGCTAAAGTTGCTGAAAGAAAAGTTGCAGGAGGTATTTAGCTTTGGTGGATAAAAAACTATGATCTTGGAAATTTCAGTATTGAAATCTTACTCCATTCTGGAAACGTCCCACCAACATTTTTGTGCATGGAGGGAGGGTGATTGACAAATTCATTTGGAGTTCCTTTCTGAGCTTACTGGGCACTTAGCGCACTACGTCAAGTCTAGGTCACTGGAAAAAATGGCTGTTGCGTGCTCAAAACAAGGTCCAGGAGTGGCTCTGTGTGGCAGCCACAGGAGGCTTGTTTGGCTGTGTCAATGCAAACTGTACCAACAGTCCAGAGCAAAGGCAGTATAAAAGTGAAGCTAGGAGAAATAGAGTCATAGTTTTCTTTTGTTTTATCCCGCAGCTTATCCACTGGGGGCAGCAGTGGCTCTTTGTCCCAGCATGGACCAAAAAAGTCCCAGGTCATTTTAAGTGTCCCAAGTGTTGGGCAAACAGTTTATCATGCTCAAAGTCAGGGAGCCTTCGAGAGTTTCCATCAAACGTTGAAATTGTTAGTGCATTCCTATTGTGTGCGGATGGATAGAGACTTGGAGGAGGGTTTTGCCGTTGATGTTGGCAGACAGAGAAGTGATTCAGGAGAGTACAGGATTGACCTCTGACTATCTGGTGTTTGGACACAGAGTGCATGGCCTTTTAAATGTTTGGGAAGAGGAGTAAAAAATTGTGTTGACTGTAAATGGTTTTCACTAAGGTTGTATGCAGCAAGAGAATCAGCAAAGAACAGCAAAACTCATTACAGTGTCTTAGCCATAGACTCATGAGATGATCTTTATTCAGGCAAACTGGCTCAACATCAGACATAATATAACAGTGACTGATTACTTAACACAAATGTGGTGGAAGGCGGTTATGAAAGTTGCATTAGTGATCTAAGGTGAGATTTAAAGTGTGCATTATTAAAATTAGATTTATGAATTTGTAAAACAAAAAAATTAAATAGTAGAAAAAAACTAAATATCTCTCTTCAATAAACTGTAAATATTGACCTTGCCGTTATTTTTTTTTTTATTTTTTTCATAATCCCACATCTTGGATAGTCGTGTTCAGTGTTTGTGTTTTATTGGTTGTGTGTGTGCGTGTGTGTGTGTGTCTGTGGGGGGGGGGGTCGTTTGGTGTTTACCATTAAACCTTTAAAAATGCTCAAGTCCATATGTCTCTGTATTTTGTCGGACATCGAGAGCTGTATGGTGACAGCACACACACACACACACACACACACACACACACATACACACACGTCTTGCCTACACATCATCTCAATCTCTACCTCTCACTATTCTGTGATTGAGGGCTTGCGGCCTGGTCAGCAGTGAAACCAAGCCACCGTCCATCTTCTGTGTGTGTGTGTGTGTGTGTGTGTGCACGTGTGTGTTCTTTTTAGCTGTCTAGACGGGGCCGAGTGCCACTTTAACCTGTGTGTAATGAGGGCATGGTGGAACATTGTTAGGGAATAAAGCTTGTTACTTTTAGTCCAAACACACTCGCCAACACACCAGATTCACACAAAAACAAACACACACAGTACACACACATTCACACACTTCATCCAAACAAGCCTTAGCTAACACCGGGCCAGGGTTGACCAACACCATTGACTCCAATTTCATCTTGCCCTGGAGCTCAAACGTAGGTCTGCTTGTTTTCTTTCTCTCTTTTGTGGCACTAAAACTAATGGCTGTACACAGAGTTTTGGGATGTGACATGAAAACAAACAACAAGGAACAAATGAAGGCTTTAGACGTTAGCTCCAAAACTGATTATCTGATAGATGATGTAACTGATATATGAAATAACTGATTCAAGTGACAATCCACATCAGGATTGAGACTTAAAGCTACATGAAGCAGCATCGGAAAGTTATCCTGATTTAAAAGAAAAAAGGAAACAGTCAAGATTAATGCAATAGAGACATTAGATATGGTATTAAGTATGGTAAGACATTTACAAATATATAAAAGTGTTGTTTAATTCAAGCCTGTTTATGAAGACATGCATGTCCTTTGGTTATCTCTTTATTTTATTGATAAAAAACAGCAGAGCAGAGGAAAGCTAATTAGGAACGTGATAGAGCACAAGCTAAAACATGGGTTAAGCTGTTTATGAACATGTGAGTTGTGTTTTCTTGGATTTATTTTGTGGGTATGACAATGAACATAAGCAGGATTCACTAGGGTTACATGTTACAGACATGTCTCAGAGCACCAGGCTGTGAGTGACACTAAACACATAGTCTGCTCACTTTCTGGACACTACACTGCAAGCTGAGTTTACAAAGTTTGATTATTATCAGATTTCAAACAATAAAACTGTATAACTACAAATAAATACAGTGCTTTGTTGTTTTGTCCTGGGAAAAATGTGAACAAAAAAATAGTAGAGTTAAAAAGATCTACTCTGCATTCATTTGCTTCCAAACAAAAAACACCTTCATGAGAGTCACGTCTTTATGACAAGGGATGATAGTGCTCATGGGAAACTGAGTCTTTATCCTGGTATAACACTATTGATTCCAGCTGAAGGTGACACTGCAATCAATGCCGAACAAATAACCCACAAAGTGACTTCAAGCAGATTTTTAAAATAACCTGTAAAATATTTAGAAAAGAAATCTTAAAACTGTGTGGATTGATCCCTGCTCTCATGGTTGGATGAGTTTCTGTACTTTGGAGGGTAAGCTCTTGTGTATGTTTTGGTTTCTGACCAGCTCACAATCTTCCAGGTTATCTTGGAATGTAACATTGGCTGGAAAATGCTAACACAGTTTTTGTGTTAAAACATATTGTGAAATCTCGACACTCAACACTGAATAAGGTAAAAATCTACAAATAAAATTTTAGAAGTATAAATGAGGGTCCTCTTTTTGTTCATTGAACCAGCTGAATCAGACACACACTAATACACACCAAATGCACACACTGGTCCTGACTTAATAATGCACCTAGTGAGTAAGCTGCACAATGTGTGTGTAGCATCCAGATCAGACACCCTGTGACATTCTCCCAGCCCCCCTGCACACACACTTACACACACACACACAAACACACACACAAACACACACACACACAAGCATGTAAACCCTCATGCATGGCAGCCATCCACCCTACTCCTACCACACACACGCTAACGCACACACACCTCCCCCTCACCCAGCCTGTAGACAGTGATTCTATGTTCCATGTCGCCACCCTGTCTTGTCACATTTCCTTCTTGTCTGCCACACAGTCTCTCTCTCTCTTTCTCTCTCCATCTTCGCCTTTGTACTCTCTCTCCGCTCTCCCTCTCTTCTCCCATCCCTCCATCTAATCAATACCTGCTGGCACTTCCTTCCACAGCTCAGGAAAAAACAATTAAAAGCCATCGATCTGCGCACACACTCACACGTGGACGTGCAAGAACAAACACACACACACACACATACATACACACACTCTTGGACAAACACACACACATACGCAAACACGCTCTCATCCATGAATATGCAAGTGGGTCTCCTTGACCTTCAAAGACAGGGAAAGCCAGGTGACTTCATTCTTCATGGGACTGCCACTGGATACGTCTGTCGCCCCCTCACACACACATACACACACACACACACACACACACACACACACACACACACACACACACACACACACTCAGGTATTGACAGGAGGAGACGTACATACAAAGTTAAGTGTGTCTATGGGTGCACACATGCATATTTTAACATATGGAGTGCACATACACACAGAAATACACAGACTTTGGTGTATGCCTGTTATTTACATGTGAAAAAAAGCCAGTTTGGAAAATCTGAACATGTAAATGGAAAGGGATTGTTGCTAAAATATTTACTGTTGTCCAGGAGGAATATTCTAAAATCCAGTCAACTTGTTTCACAGATGAAATGCCACAAGTTGACAATTTCAGATTCATCTTAACACATGCTGCAAGTAATGACAAAGTGTAAACTGTAGTTTTCTAAGTCAAGGGAAGAAGTTATTTCTCACAAAATGAGCTTTGGAGAAGATCGTGGCCTTTGGCACTGGGTCTCTCTTTGAAATTTACACTTTTATCTACAAAAGAGCAGAAACAGCAGGGCATCTGAAGAACCAATCAATAAGCTCACAAGCGTCTGAACAAACTATGAAGATGTTCCGTTTGTCCATATTTCATCTTCATCTCGTGAACATGAACTTTCATGTTTTACTTAACAGACAGAGACATTACCGTACACCTTCTTTGTGACCCCTGGGTCACAAGGAGGGTGTATGGCACCGTAAAACTGTGCCAAATCAAAATGCAGTAAATACATCGGGAGCAAGTGACCCAAAAAAAGGAAAAGCCAAAAGAGGAAGAAGGTTTCCAGACCCCGTCCCATCACAACTCATCTGTGAAAAATATGCTGAGAGGAAAACAGAAAGCGAGTCTTGTCACTGAGCCTGTGGTGGAGACTAACACTAAATAATATCTGAGTAAAATAATATCTGGGTAAAACTGGGGGCTAGCTGGGCAAAATAAAAAAAATAAAAAAAAAGAGTTTAGCTTCATGCTCTACATGCTTCTTTACCTTCAGTAGTTTTGTAAAAAAAAAAAAAAAAAAAAAAAAAACTCCCACAATCCCACACCTGCAGCCAAAACTTGGACTAGTTCTTCTCCTGTTAAGGGTTGCTTCATGGTTTGAGAAACATAGGAAAGAGAGATGGGTAAATGAAATTTTGAATAAAGGTAGATAAGTGAGAGAGGAGGAAAGAAAAAAAAGAAGAAAGAAAGAAAAAAGGAAAGACAGCATCAGAGGTAAGAGGAGGGAGAGAGAGAGTAATAGAGAGGGACAGCAGTCACACTCTGGCTGTTGCTCAATGAGGGAGCAGCCTGTAACGCCACCTCTAATCTGTATCCAGTCAGCCCTGACACACACACACACACACACACACACACTCATACACACTCATACACACAGACCACAGCATCTGCAGAGCTGCCAGAGTTTCGTCTCCATGAAAAATAGTCACATCTCTTTGCGGCTGATTGGCACAGGGGTTAGAAATGAAATTCTTTTGTTGTATATTTGTGTGTATGAATGTCTCTGTGTGTATGTGCGTGTGTGTGTGTGTGTGTGATGACTGCGGGCCAGGTGTACCTCAGGGTCCGCTGGTTTTCTTTTGGTTTGCAGAGTTTGATGAATGAAGAGAGAGAGGGGGGACACAGAGAGAGGGGACGAGTAAACAGGGGGAGTGAGGGAGTTTGATGAATGATTGCAGAGTGATGGATTGACCGAAATCCTCCCACACCTGAAACATCTGCTGTTGTTGTGCAGCTCCTTGGATTTGTCAGAGGCCATGCTCCAAAGTTATTGGAGATTTTGATACATGCTTGAAGACATGTTAGTATTAGAGAGCTCTGACTTCAGAAAAAAAAAGTGACTCACTTCAAAAGTCTTGAACTAGTCCAGGTGTTGGCTCCACACCAGCTTTCAAATATATATATATATATATATATATATATATATATATATATATATATATATATATATATATATATATCCCTGTGGCTTTGGAAAATAAATAATTCAATAAAGAGGAATATAGAGCATGCAATATAAGTGTATTTTATATTTGCTTGTTAGGATTTTAAAAAAAGAAATGTACTTCTAAATTTGAAAATGTGGCAATTTTGATCAGGTTTTTAATTTTTGTGATGCTCAAAATATGCATCACTCTCACCACAAGTCACACAAATGCTTAAAGCCCTGATGTGCAGACACTGTGCACTGAGGTTCAGGAGCAAAAGTCACATTAATCAGGTGAAATTTATTTTTTTAATCAGATATTTTGAAAGTATGTGTTCAAATATGTGTTGTATTGTTTTTACTATCGTGCACTTTTTGAAATTTAGTTTGCTGTTTGCTGAAGTTGGATCACTTAAGTTTGGCTTTTTATTTCATAAATATGAGCATGACTCATTCAGACATTGAGTATTTTATTTGAGAGACCTCTTTCCCAGCATGATGTTTTTCAAAGTTCCAAATGTAAAAAAAAATAAAAATTGTTGCATGTAGAAATAAAATTTCATTTTCTCTGTGGCAATCCATGCAGTAGTTTATTGATTTCATAAGCAACACACTATAGGTTTTTTATACATAAAAAAGGTATAAAAGGATTTAACACTCCTTGTGTTTTCTTTTTTTGTGGAATCCAGGTCCAAATGGTCCTTGGCGGATCAGATAATTATTATACACTAGCTGAAAAGCATACCTCAAAAAGTCTTGATTCTGTCTATTTTTCTGTCAGGCTTTAAAAGAAACTGGTGTCAGTGTTTGATGATTTCATTGAAATGTGTTATGTGATGACTAAACTGTCATAGGTAGAGTCTGCACCACTGTTTAATGCAAATGTAGCCAATGTATTCCTGTCTTTGCTGAGTGTTTGGAATATTTCACTATAAAATCCTTTTTAAATTTTTTTGATTCAGGGGTAAAGCTAGACCGAGTAAAATGACCATGTCTGAATCAGAGTCTGCAGCACCTGCACCTGTCTGTTAGTTACGAGGACATTAGAGCACAGCTGGAGCCTGCACTGATGCCAGACACAACTATTAGTTTTCATTTTGATCTATGAACCACAAGCCTGACAACTTTAACCTCTCTGAGCTCCTACACCCACAAACAGCCAGGACACCATCTGTGTAGACGAATGTGACACATCACTGGTTTGTGCAAACACTATTTAACACGCTTGATTAAAGAGGTGAAATTTACAGCTATGTACAGGTAAAAAAAAAACAAAAAAAACCCCAGCTTTCCTGCTGCAGCTCATGGAAGTTATGACTCTAATCGTAAAAACTATAACTAAAAAAAAACAATACAACACATATTTGAACACGTACTTGAATGTACTCTTTAAAATAAATAAATGAATAAAAAAAAAATTAAAAAATAAACTTTATTTTTCCTTTTTTAGGGTTTATTTTGGGGGAATTTTTGAGCTGTGGGCTTTAACTTTTGATTGGCTGATGCACAAAACATTTCACTTTGATTGTTTTTGCATTAAATAGCTTACTATTTTTGATTGTCATCTCACTACTTTTTCTTCTTTTTGCATTTTGAAACTCCACTTTGAACCTTTTGAAGATACAACAGTGCAAAATGTAAATTTGTTGTAAGTTTTTGATGAGGTGATTAAGTTTCTGGAAAAGGAAAATTCTTAATCCAACACCAAACCTTATTTCTGTACTTTCATTTGATGCACACAATAAAATCTAAGTGAAATACTCAACATCGATGAAATGTTCATTTATGTGATGATTACTGTCATAATCTACAGCTCCCCTCCAGGTCTGAAAGATCAATGAACATCTGCTCTGATTGGTTAATCACTGCTTATAACCTGCTTCACAGCCTGTGAGATCATTTTCTTCATCTGTCAATCATACGTGTTCATGTGCACGCCCGGTCAATTGATCCCCAGTCATCTGAGCATAATCCCTCTGCAATTAGCCAATTAGGCATTTAACCAATCCAGCAAACATCTAACAAGCCAGGCGTGTGACGCCTGTTCAATGTACGCTGCTGTTTGTGCTCCTGATTGAAGGCCAGTATCACAGAATGTGTGTGTGTGTGTGTGTGTGTGTGTGTGTGTGTGTGTGTGTGTGTGTGTGTGTGTGTGTGTGTGTGTGTGTGTCCTCATGCTCGGGTTGAGATATTCGTAACAGGTGGCTAACAGGATCCCCGGGGCTCCCTGCACTCCACATGGAGATCTGTGTTAATTGAGAGATGTGCAATTAGTTTACAAGTGTGTCTGTTTTTGGGGTGTGTGTGTGCGCAGGAAACATGGAAGTGTTTAATTGCACTACTGTTAATTAAGCTCCTCCAACTTTATGGTTTACTATATAATCCACTGAGTCCTGCCTCTTTATTAGCATGTGAGCTCGCCCACATACAGCATGTTTTTGCTGTGTGTGTGTGTGTAGCAGTTGTACTGGTACATCACAATGTGTGTGTGTGTGTGTCTGTGTGTGTGTCTGTGTGTGTGTGTGCTGACAGCCATAAACCNGTCCAGGGTATTTAAAAACTCCAAAGACCGACCACACGAAACGGACAAAACTTTACCTGGACGCCGTCCATCTTGGGTGACTGCCGCTCCCCGTTATCACATCCGGTTCATCCCGGGAGTTGGTACATTCCCTTTCCGGTTAATGCTTGAGCTTGTAAAAGTGTTTCGCCACTTGTAAATTTGTTTCAGCGTTTGTAAAAGTGTTTCACGTTTTGTTAATTTGTTTTCCGAAAGGTAAATTTGTTTCAGGACTTGTAAATGTGTTATGGCATTTTAATTTTGTTTAGTGGATGTAAAATTGTTTTCTAAAATGTAAATTTGTCTTAACCATTGTAAGAGTGTTTCACAATTTGTAATTTTGTTTTGCCCTTCCCGGCCACCGTAGAAATGCCACAAGGTGACAATTTCAGATTCATCTTAACACATGCTGCAAGTAATGACAAAGCGTAAACTGTTAGTTTTCTAAGTCAAGGGAAGAAGTTATTTCTCACAAAATGAGCTTTGGAGAAGGTCGTGGCCTTTGGCACTGGGTCTCTCTTTGAAATTTACACTTTTATCTACAAAAGAGCAGAAACAGCAGGGCATCTGAAGAACCAATCAATAAGCTCACAGGCGTCTGAACAAACTATGAAGATGTTCCGTTTGTCCATATTTCATCTTCATCTCGTGAACATGAACTTTCTTATGCTTTACTTAACAGACAGAGACATTATGGTACACCTTCTTTGTGACCCCTGGGTCACAAGGAAGGTGTATGGCACCGTAAAACTGTGCCAAATCAAAATGCAGTAAATACATCGGGAGCAAGTGACCCAAAAAACGGAAAAGCCAAAAGAGGAAGAAGGTTTCCAGACCCCGTCCCATCACAACTCATCTGTGAAAAATATGCTGAGAGGAAAACAGAAAGCGAGTCTTGTCACTGAGCTGGTGGTGGAGACTAACACTAAATAATATCTGAGTAAAATAATATCTGGGTAAAACTGGGGGCTAGCTGGGCAAAATAAAAAAAAATAAAAAATGAGTTTAGCTTCATGCTCTACATGCTTCTTTACCTTCAGTAGTTTTGTAAAAAAAAAAAAAAAAAAAACTCCCACAATCCCACACCTGCAGCCAAAACTTGGACTAGTTCTTCTCCTCTTAAGGGTAGCTTCATGGTTTGAGAAACATAGGAAAGAGAGATGGGTAAATGAAATTTTGAATAAAGGTAGATAAGTGAGAGAGGAGGAAAGAAAAAAAGAAGAAAGAAAGAAAAAAGGAAAGACAGCATCAGAGGTAAGAGGAGGGAGAGAGAGAGTAATAGAGAGGGACAGCAGTCACACTCTGGCTGTTGCTCAATGAGGGAGCAGCCTGTAACGCCACCTCTAATCTGTATCCAGTCAGCCCTGACACACACACACACACACACACACACTCACACACTTACACACAGACCACAGCATCTGCAGAGCTGCCAGAGCTTCGTCTCCATGAAAAATAGTCACATCTCTTTGCGGCTGATTGGCACAGGGGTTAGAAATGAAATTCTTTTGTTGTATATTTGTGTGTATGAATGTCTCTGTGTGTATGTGCGTGTGTGTGTGTGTGTGTGTGTGTGTGTGTGTGTGTGTGTGATGACTGCGGGCCAGGTGTACCTCAGGGTCTGCTGGTTTTCTTTTGGTTTGCAGAGTTTGATGAATGAAGAGAGAGAGGGGGGACACAGAGAGAGGGGACGAGTAAACAGGGGGAGTGAGGGAGTTTGATGAATGATTGCAGAGTGATGGATTGACCGAAATCCTCCCACACCTGAAACATCTGCTGTTGTTGTGCAGCTCCTTGGATTTGTCAGAGGTCATGCTCCAAAGTTATTGGAGATTTTGATACATGCTTGAAGACATGTTAGCATTAGAGAGCTCTGACTTCAGAAAAAAAAAAGTGACTCACTTCAAAAGTCTTGAACTAGTCCAGGTGTTGGCACCACACCAGCTTTCAAAGATATATATATATATATATATATCTCCCTGTGGCTTTGGAAAATAAATAATTCAATGAAGAGGAATATAGAGCATTCAATATAAGTGTATTTTATATTTGCTTGTTAGGATTTTAAAAAAAGAAATGTACTTCTAAATTTGAAAATGTGGCAATTATGATCAGGTTTTTAATTTTTGTGATGCTCAAAATATGCATCACTGTCACCACAAGTCACACAAATGCTTAAAGCCTTGATGTGCACGCTGAGGTTCAGGAGCAAAAGTCACATTAATCAGGTGAAATTTATATTTTTAATCAGATATTTTGCAAGTATGTGTTCAAATATGTGTTGTATTGTTTTTACTATCTTGCACTTTTTTAAATTTAGTTTGCTGTTTGCTGAAGTTGGATCACTTAAGTTTGGCTTTTTATTTCATAAATGAGCATGACTCATTCAGACATTGAGTATTTTATTTGAGAAACCTCTTTCCCAGCATGATGTTTTTCAAAGTTCAGAATTTGTTTTTGTTGTATGTAGAAATAAAATTCAATTTTCTCTGTGGCACTCAATGTAGTAGTTTATTGATTTTATAAGCAACACACTATAGTTTTTTTTATACATAAAAAAGGTCAAAAAGGATTTACCACTCCTTGGGTTTTCTTTTTTTGTGGAATCCAAGTTCAAATGGTCCTTGGCGGATCAGATAATTATTATACACTAGCTGAAAAGCATACCCCAAAAAGTCTTGATTCTGTCTATTTTTCTGTCATGTTTTAAAAGAAACTGGTGTCAGTTTTTGATGATTTCATTGAAATGTGTTTTGTGATGACTAAACTGACATAGGTAGAGTCTGCACCACTGTTTAATGCAAATGTAGCCAATGTATTCCTGTCTTTGCTGAGTGTTTGGAATATTTCACTATAAAATCCTTTTTTAAATTTTTTGATTCAGGGGTAAAGCTAGACAGTGAAATGACCATGTCTGAATCAGAGTCTGCAGCACCTGCACCTGTCTGTTAGTTACGAGGACATTAGAGCACAGCTGGAGCCTGCACTGATGCCAGACACAACTATTAGTTTTCATTTTGATCTATGAACCACAGGCCTGACAACTTTAACCTCTCTGAGCTCCTACACCCACAAACAGCCAGGACACCATCTGTGTGGACGAACGTGACACATCACTGGTTTGTGCAAACACTATTAAACACGCTTGATTAAAGAGGTGAAATTTACAGCTGTGTACAGGTAAAAAAAAAACAAAAAAAACAGCTTTCCTGCTGCAGCTCATGGAAGTTATGACTCTAATCGTAAAAACTATAACTAAAAAAAACCAATACAACACATATTTGAACACGTACTTGAATGTATTCTTTTTTAAAAAAATTAAATAAATTAAAAAAACTTTTGTTCCTATTTTAGGGGTTTTGGGGGAATTTTTGAGCTGTGGGCTTTAACTTTTGATTGGCTGATGCACAAAACATTTCACTTTGATTGTTTTTGCATTAAATAGCTTACTATTTTTTATTGTCATCTCACTACTTTGTCTTCTTTTTGCATTTTGAAACTCCACTTTGAACCTTTTGAAAATACAACAGTGCAAAATGTAAATTTGTTGTAAGTTTTTGATGAGGTGATTAAGTTTCTGGAAAAGGGAAATTCTTACTCCAACACCAAACCTTATTTCTGTACTTTCATTTGATGCACACAATAAAATCTAACTTAAATACTCAACATCGATGAAATGTTCATTTATGTGATGATCACTGTCATAATCTACAGCTCCCCCCCAGGTCTGAAAGATCAATGAACATCTGCTCTGATTGGTTAATCACTGCTTATAACCTGCTTCACAGCCTGTGAGATCATTTTCCTCATCTGTCAATCATACGTGTTCATGTGCACGCCCGGTCAATTGATCCCCAGTCATCTGAGCATAATCCCTCTGCAATTAACCAATTAGGCATTTAACCAATCCAGCAAACATCTAACAAGCCAGGCGTGTGACGCCTGTTCGATGTACGCTGCTGTTTGTGCTCCTGATTGAAGGCCAGTATCACAGAATGTGTGTGTGTGTGTGTGTGTGTGCGTGTGTGTGTGTGTGTGTGTGTGTGTGTGTGTCCTCATGCTCGGGTTGAGATATTCGTAACAGGTGGCTAACAGGATCCCCGGGGCTCCCTGCACTCCACATGGAGATCTGTGTTAATTGAGAGATGTGCAATTAGTTTACAAGTGTGTCTGTTTTTGGGGTGTGTGTGTGCGCAGGAAACATGGAAGTGTTTAATTGCACTACTGTTAATTAAGCTCCTCCAACTTTATGGTTTACTATATAATCCACTGAGTCCTGCCTCTTTATTAGCATGTGAGCTCGCCCACATACAGCATGTTTTTGCTGTGTGTGTGTGTGTAGCAGTTGTACTGGTACATCACAATGTGTGTGTGTGTGTGTCTGTGTGTGTGTCTGTGTGTGTGTGTGCTGACAGCCATAAACCAGCAGACGAGCATGTCTCTTTCAGCAGAGTCAATTTTACAGCTCTGAGTCGCAGCTCTGAACTGACAAATCAATAAAATCAGAGGGAGTTAAATAATTTAGAGCAGGCTCTAATTAGTCTTCTAGTCCTGCAGTATGGATTCCTCTACAATATTGATGACAGAGTGCCTGTTTATGGAACAGATTGGAGGACTGAGCTCTCTTCTTCTCTGTCTTGTTGTCAGAGACGACTGAACAGAGATGAAGCTCCAGAACAGCTGCAGGAGTTCAGGTACGTCTGTCCTGACCAGGCTGGTTTAGCTGAGTGAGTTAGTGTGATGATCTAGCCAGGTTAAAAGGGAGGTGGATGAGGTGGGTGGGGGTGGGCAGCTCTGTCAGAATGAAAACATAAAAAATAAGATTTTTCTTCCCATCTAAATCTGGCCTTTGTTTGTCTCATCATTTTTTTCAACTTTCAGGCTGAAAACTGTTGACACTTCTCAGTGCTTCATGCAACAATCTGACGCTCTTTGGATGTGACCACAGTGACTCCACCCACCGTGTAAATTTGCAGGTAAGACTTTCTGAATCTTCAGAGGCAGATAGTGCGTGGACTTTATTTGAAAAGCCAAATATATCCCCAGTGACAGGTTTGATTGAACCATACAGGATGTACCAAACTGTTTGGATGTGAACTGAAGCATCTTTCTGACCTCTCTATGTGAAAAATGAATAAGGGCATAAGAAAGAAAAAGAGCTTGCATTGAGTAACTAAACCTTCAGAAGTTTTAAGTATAAGTTTTGACAGATTATATGGTAAGTAAATCAACTTAAAAAATACTGTTTTTGGGTCTAATTGTTAATACTTCACACAATGGGCCCATGACACGCCCTTATCAAGCATCCCTCCACTGTGCTCCACCAAAACTTCTCACTAAGCTGAGTCAAGCTAGAAACAGCAGATCTGACAGGAAATTCGAAAATGTAATGAAAAAATGGAAAATCATACACATATGATTCATAATTTGACAATGATAATGAAATTATATTAGTTTGTTAAACCACCCCTATTTACTTCATATTGATTCACAATAAATCAACCCCTTGAGTCATTTTTGACATCAAATAGAATTCTAGTGCACTGGCTTCAATTTGGAAATAAAAACTAGAATTCTGTCCGTGTGAAACTCCTCCCTCCTGTAGTTTTGCAGGAAACTCTCTGAGAAAGACAGATTTCGAATTAAAGCTTCATAATGCTGGTTTTCTTGTTTTATGATGTGTGGTCAAACGCTGATGCTCAGCACTTCAAAATATTAAAGCGCCACAGACTCCTGACCGTTTATCAGATCAAACAGATAAAAATCTTCATGGTGAATACTTTTACCTACTACAAAACAGCCATGAATTATATCCACATCAATCATATGTGCACTCGTTGACTTTATCTGTAGGTTAAAGCACAGCAAAAACAGAACATTGTTTTTAAAATCAAAACCCACCTAATCCTGAAAAATAGAAACCCTTTCATAAAAGTGTTCTCTTACATGGTTAAAAGAGAAAATGTTCAAATTTTACAAATGAAATTATCAAGGAAAAGTAAAGGAAACGACTGTGGATGTTTATTCTTATGCTTTAATCCCCTGATCTGGTAATCTGCAATATCTACTGTGATCATTTAGACGTTCAAGTTCAAGTTGTCTTGGGGTTGTGGATGTGATGCCGGTGTGACTGAAGACTGAGGTGAGGTTTGGTCTTAAAAACAGGTAAAGTTAGTGCTTCAGCTACAGGTGCTGTGGAGAGATTCAGACACAAGATGTACCATTTAGACCAGGGCTGAACAATTTATCGTTTTCTGTTCAAAATCACAATTTCAAACACCGTGATCATGTGGTCGCCAAAGCTGTGATTTTTTTTTTTGTCAGCTGTTTCACACACACACCTGTCTCTGAGTGTAATACTGTTGGGAAAAATCCTTTTTTTCTTGGGATTGTTGAATTTTGTTTTTAATTGTTTTTTATTTTATTTTATTCAACTTGACACAATCAAGGATATTTTGCACTACATTATTTTTAAAAGTGAAGAGTCAAAGATAGCTCTTTTTGTGCTTCAGTTTTTATAACTAAAAATACAATTTAAAAAGTCTGGTTCAGAAATAACAGGAATAGGTGTTAGACTCAGGGTTTTGAGAAAAGTGATAATTTATCTAAAAATTATCTTTGAATTTCTTTTTTTCTGCCTTTCATGCGATAATTTTGTATGTATTTCATATAATTTTGACTTAAATCTTAGAATTTTGTATAATTTTATATCAAAATTTCAACTTATTATCTCAAACATTGCCTTTATTCCAAAATGTAGACTTTTCATCTTAGACTTTGTCATCTTGAAATTTTGACCTTAAATGAGAAAGTTTGGACTTTTTTCACATAATGTTAAACTGATTTCTTAAACTCTGGAAGTTATTAACGTAAATAATTTTCAACGTAATTTTCTGTCAAGTTTGTAAATGTTACTGTGTATTGTGAAAACTTCACTAAAGTTTGATTTAAAGAAAATTGTGAATCGAATTGAAATCACTATATCTGCTAGAAAAATTACAATTGGATCTTTTCCTAAAACCGTTCAGCTCTAATTTAGACCCAGATCATGTTGGCCTCAATCAATCATGTACAGGATTTCTTGTAACTGTTTTTCAAAACTGTAACATCCTGAAAACATGGGGCCCATCCCTTAGAAAAAGACCAATTCTTTGAAGCTTCTTTGCAATGCTGTATGACTATGTGCTTAACTTTGGTCGTGGTTTTAAACTAAATGTATCATCGTTGGTTACTGAGAGAGATGCGCCTGTGGTTGAATCTTAATAAATTTTAAAACATACAATTTCAATAAGTTTAAAAGATGTTCCTGACTTTTTCTAATTTTGCTCATGTTCTGTATTCTTCGATGCTTTTGTATTCCTCATCCATGAGTCATGAACATGCATATATGTCGCATACATCTGTGTCTTGCTTGTGTTTGCTTGCTCCTTTGAGTGTGTGTATGTGTGTGTTTGTGTGTGTGTGTGTGCATGCGGTTGTTATCAGTCACGGGGGGGAAACTATCGATCATCTCTTTTAATTACCCCGAGCATAGCGAGAGGCCTAAATTAACTCCTCGCTTCTCCTCTGGCTGCTGAAAAAGCCATGCATATTTCACGACCGGGAGACCAATCGTATGTCACTCAGCCCTTCTCCTCTCCTCTGACAAGACAAGACTTATCACTGTTATTTATCTCTCTCCCTCCCTCTCTCCCCTCTTCTCTCCAGCAAGCGTGTTGTCTGTGTGCAAAACAAAAGCGTGAATAATAAATATCCACATTGTGTGAGTGGTGTGTGTGTGTGTGTGTGTGTGAGAGAGAGTTTGTACTGAAGCATGTTGTCCTGGTGAAAACAGAAACGTGAATCTCAAGTGTCGTCAGCCTTGTGTTTGTGTGTCTGAGCGTGAGTGTGTGCAGTCATGTGTGTGTGTGTGTCCTTGCTGCTATATGAGAAGCAGTAAAAAGCCATAGAGGTGCATTAGAGGTGTTTTACCATGCTGCTGTCATTGTGGCTGTCTGCTGGCGCTAACTTTGAGCGCTGCTTTTCCTCAAGACACCAGATTCTGTCAGTTTGACTCAACTCCACCCCCCTTTGCACTGTACTCTGTCTTTTTGTTCAAATACATGCAGATCCTGTTTTTAAAAAAAAATATTCTACCTTTTCCTCCAAGGATCATTTCTTGGCGTTAAATGTGGCACTATAATGAAGAGGTTAAAAAGGCCCGCCTACTATTTTTCTCACTTGTATCCAAAAGGAGAAAAAACATATATGCAGTACAGGCCAAAAGTTTGGACACACCTTTTAATTCAATTTGTATTTTCTTTATTTTCATGACTATTTACTGCACTGACTGGCCTTCATTTCTTAAAGTTATGATGGCCACTCATTTTTCTTTAGTTAGCTGATTGGTTCTTGCCATAATATGAATTTTAACAGTTGTCCAATCAGGCTGACGGCTGTGTATTAACCTGACTTCTGCACAACACAACTGACGGTCCCAACCCCATTGATAAAGCCATTCCACTAATTAACCCTGATAACCACAGCTTTGAAGAGAAAACCATTTCAGGTGATGACCTCTTGAAAAATGCCAAAAGTTTACAAAGCAGCTATTAGAGTAAAGGGTGGTTATTTTGAAGAAACTAGAATATAAAACATGTTTTCAGTTATTTCACCTTTTTTTTTTTTGTTAAGCACATAACTCCACATGTGTCCATTCATAGTTTTGATGCCTTCAGTGAGAATCTACTTTCTAAATAGTCATGAAAATAAAGAAAACACATTGAATGAGAAAGTGTGTCCAAACTTTTGGCCTGTACTGAATATTCACTTTTTACACACATACAGAGAGGGAAACGGGCTTTCCTATCCCAGACTTGAGAACTTTCTAAGTAATCTTAAAAAGTCCAACTTCTTAATATATGCCTGGATGTAACCCACAATTTAAAATGAGATTATAAACACCTAAATGAGGGTTATTTCTAAACTGTTGAAGCAATACACTTTGACAATAAAAACTTAATTAAGGTTTATATGTTTTTGTTGCAGGCAGAGGACGGTGAGGAAGAGAGTCAACTATCATATGTCTGGAGAAAAAAAAAAAAAAAATATATATATATATATATATATATATATGTATATATAAAGTTTGAGAAACAACAAACATACTTATGATGGCTTGTTGTCTGAGAAATAAACATTCACAAGACACAATATCAAACAATGACATGCCAACTACATCAAAACCATTTGCTGGTGCAGAAATGTTACTCACAATTTACAGGGAACCTCTTTAATGATAAAGTGACCAACTGGATTCACTACACTGGATCCTGGAGACTATAGTGGTGGCTGCAAACTTTTGCACTCACCCAATATGAAGTAAATGTGGGATCAGTAATACAAATATCCACACCAATACAGATGCTTTTTACATGGAAAAGAAGTGTCAAAATTAATCCATAATAACACACAACCACTAAAACTACTGTTTCTGTTCATAATTGAAAGATGAGAACATAACTAATTTTTCAACCACAATACACAAACATGGTTTATTTTTTTCTGCCTTTTTGTAAAACTGTGAATTTGAATGTTCATGGATATCAACAATTATTGTGTTTTAGAGTTAAATGCATTATTTTGATTAAGCAGCTCGCACATACTGGTAGATTAATTATCTGAGAAACATAATATTTAGAAAATAATCGATATGCTAATAATTTCAATAATTTTATGATATTGATCTCATCACCCAGGTATTGATCAACACTGATACTAATGTTGGTGTCAATATTTTAGATTGATCCGCCCACCATTACTGGATTTCCCTTGTCACCATCATCACTGCTCTAGATCTATGTCCTGGTTTGTGTTTGTGAAAAACCTGTGTTCTTTGACAAGCTGACAATCAGAGTTTTGCTCTTGACATGTGCAAACATCCTGTAAAAATAACTCCAGCTCTCTCAATTCTACATTCAGACAAGTCTCACAGATGAATATGAGTGTGAAATGTTGCTCATGCACACCTGTGAGGAGCTTCAAGAAATTCAGGGAGAGAAAATCATTTATCCTCACAGAAAAAAAAGAAACTGTTAAAAGAAAATGTTTACATTAAGTTAGCATTTACACTTGAAAATAAAGCTTCGAAGACTAATTTACCTACATTACATTACATTAGAGCTGTCAAAGGAAAAAAACATCGTATGTAACTGTATCTCAGTGTAGTGTTTCCCTGAGTTTGTGTTTAATTATTTCTATGATCCCACCTGAAAGAGCACATTGCAGGTATAAGTTAAAGATGTGATGCTCCTCTCTGTTGTAATTATTACAGGCAGCTTGTTAATCAGTCAGTAGAGATTTGTGCTTTACACATGAGCAGAGAGGCAGAGTAAAATCCAACCGGAGAAATGTTTTATTGTCTATCATATATTTGCAAAGTTCCATAAATTCCAAACACATCTCATCCCTTTACCGTGATCCTCAATCTGATTTAAAGAGCACTTCAAAAAAGCTGAAATGTGAGCAAATAATCCCAGGATTTTGTTGTGTTTGATATGAAACACTAAAGTTTGCAAATGATTACTTTTTCTTGAAGAATCCCAACTGTCTTTTGAATCCTAAAATTCAGATTTTATATTTTCTCCTCTCTGCAAACATCAATCTGAAAACTAGAGAATAAAGCTGTTACGCCACAGGCACAGAGGAGATTTATCAGTCATTGTGTATTTTGTTTCAGCGTTGCAGAGTGGATGGTGGTGCTTTTTCCAAGAACAAGAGGAAAAGAAAGTGTGATTGAAAAACTTTTGGCGGTGAAGAAAAGAGAGCGGATAAGGTGGATAAATCTAAACAGCATTTACCCGTCAATCTCTTTATCAGACTGCAAAGGTTGATTGGCACGTTATAAGAGACGTTTTTGTTCTGCAGGTCCTGCACATTTCTTTTCTTCCATCTTATTTCCTTCACTCACATCCCTTGCTTTTGTCACATTATTTATTTTACTCCCTTGAGATTTTGTGTGAATGTGTGTGTAAATGAGAGGAAGTTGTGTTATATTGGTGAGCTGACATGGTAAACAAGCCTCACCTATCTGTCTGTTTTCCTACAATGAGTCAGTGAGTCAGTCAGCTCCACAATCAGTCAGCCCGCGAGCCAGTGAATTATCCCACAGCTACTAATGGTCCTTCCTCAATCTCCCTCTCATTCTCCACACACACAGATGCACACACACACACACACATACACAGCAGCAGCCATCCTCTGCGTAATTTAAATGACTGTCAGGTCAGTGGCGAGAGCAGCACCTTGCCACGTTAAAAATGCCAGGCGGCTGCCATCGTCACCGCCAACAAGCTGCCCAAACTGTCACACACTCACACACGCGCGGACACGCACGCACACACATGGAGCTGTCAGCCAGCGGTCACAATGCATTTACTTAGTGACAGAATTCTAATTAGTGGTCTGGCTGGTGTCACCTGACTCGAAGAGAGTGGGAGAAAGAAAGAGAAAGAGGGAGATTTGTATGGTGGAGTGGAGGTGTTGTGTGAGATTGGAAAATGTGGACGAGTGAGATGGAAGGGTAAGGAGAGATGAAGGAGAAGTGAGGACGGTGGGTGGAGACAGAAGCTTGTGGATGTTGTGGTGACAGTCAGAGATGGAGAAAGGGACAGAGAAGAGAGAGACAAACAGAAGTGATGGTGTTAAACTGTTTAAAAAAACAGAAGGTGAAGAGAAAAGACACCTTTTCTGTTTTTCTGCTGGTCACATTTACATAAAAAAATCAAATCACCTCCTACAGTGACTTAAGCAATCCTACCAGCTCCTCAGTACAACTTGTCTAATTGCTACAGAGTGAATGTGCTGCAGTTTGACCTCCACTCTGACACACATCACAGGGACACAAGAAGTGAGGAAGAACAAATGTTGGTTCATTCAATGCTTGGGTTATGTTGCACAATGTGATTTACACAACAGGATGAACCAACAGGGAAACAGAAGGACGATAACCGCTCATACGCTAAAAATAACAAGTTAGTGGATGGACACTTTGAGTGTCACATGTATCGTGTTTGCTATAGATTATCGTGTCTTGTTCTATTTATTCATTACACAACTGGTTTTAAAATATTAAAGAAACGCCACCCAGGCATTCAGCACACCAAACTGTGTGTTACTGTACACATTTATAATTCAGCCATGGATGTAACCCTTTAAAAAAGTTTTTTTTCCTTCTTTCTTTCAAAAACATAGCTGCTGGGGAAGTCCTTTATGTTCACAATAAGAACTTAGGAAGGATTTCTGGCTGTCACACTCCAAGAAAAACCTTATTTTGAACCACACTACTTTGTTACTGAATGTTGTTCATGAAACAAATCTGACCTGTAATAATTTTCAAAAATGTAAGTAAGAATCTAAATAGAGCTATAATTCAGTTTGTGTATTTGTATAACATGCATTATTTTGTTCTCAAAATTAAAAGTTGTAGTTGTAAGAAACAGGGGTTTATAAATTAGGAGTTGAGAAACTTTTAACAAGGGGGTCATGAAAATCATCAAAAATCAAAAACTATTCATCAGTGCAGATTTCATCCATTATTGTAAGAATAAAAACAACAATGGGGGTTCTTCAAGGCTGATTTTGGATTGCCCTATTAGTGCTTTACCTTTAGACTGTAAAAATAATAGACACAGTCTCTTTGTCTGTTTCGGAAACAGTTTTGAAGCAAAAGCAGCCCCCACTGGAAATGGTGACAAGTCTTCACTCTAACAACTATATCAGTCACATGATCTGAGCTGTTCCTCTGACTGGGTGAGCTTGTGATCTTAAGATTTGTTACACAAAAATTCACCCCCTGCACCATGTGTGTGATAAGCACAATAAGCAATCTAGACAGGAGTCTTTTTTTTTTTTTTTTTTTTTTTTTTTTACCAGGCCATAAACATGTTAATTGATGCCCCAAATTATTTAATTTTTAAAAAAAATGGCCTGGTGGCTATTTTTGATGGGTCAGGCTTTACAGTGTTAAGAGACTTTGTTTGACACTCTCAAAGTAAATACTCATGAAACATATTAACACAAACATTAACAATTTTGTATCACACATTAAACTGGGAAGACAAAAGTCAACACAGCAGTCTATTCTGAAGTTATTCACTCACGCAGTCTCTCACAGGTGAGAATTATGTTTTTGCTTCAACTTTGGAAATCTTCAGCCTCTCTCAACTTCCCTTTGTGAACCCATTCAAGTTCATAAAGGAACGCATGAGTTATTTTTTGTTGAATATGTGCTCACTTTCCTGAAGCGTGTCTGGCCTCAAACTTAAAAAAGCACTTAGTCACATTCAGTTCAAATGAAGTTTGAAATGTTTTTTGTTATTGTCAACTTAATGTAACATTCAAATGATTTTTAAATCATTATTTTAATGTTGTACTGTTTTTACCATACAAATCAGGGTTGTATCGTACAGGCTTGATGTCAAGACTCAATCATCATAAGAGTTTAAGAAAACATGATCAAAGATGAGGTGTTTTCTCAAGTTTTTGTTCATTTCAAACATTTTAGGATGAAACACTACACAACATGCTGCACATTAGATGTGAACAGGACTTCAGTATTGTGATGTTTCTTCTCCTCCCACCTCCCAATCTAACCTTTCCTGACCCATGTTGATCTCTGCATCTCTTCTCCTCCACCCCGACACCAGTTTAACACTCCATCTCTCCACTCAACTGCCACTCTGCCTCTCCACTCGTCCCCCACACTCGTACAGCTCTCACACCCACCTTCCCTGCGCCTTTGTTCCCACTAGAGCCTCAAAACTACAAAATCATTGTGACCCACTTCCACATTCATCAGTTTTTAGGGTCCTAAATTGTAAAGTCTGGTGAAGAAATGTTGTGGTGAATTCAGTGTTTACCTGAACTGAGTGCGACATTCCCATTGGCTAAACTGAAGTCTCAAAGTTGGATGGAGATGTAGAGAAAATTCAACCAGTTTAAAAAGCCGGAGCCCAGGGGACAGAAGAGGCTTTTAATCCCCTTGAAGAGTTCATCCAGGGCCTATTACCGAGCCTCCAGAGTAGGGTTGTGGGGTAAGCTCTGACCCAGGGGGGCTGCAGGGCCAGAGGTCTAGGAGAGAGAGGGGGCTCCGGCACTCATCGAGCCCAGGATTGAGAGCTCTTCATTGGGTCAGGCAGCCAAGAGGTTCCCCTCTGTCCTGCTCCCCACTTTGGTACTATTAACTGGCAGTGTGAAGAGGCACTTTACTTCTCTGCTCTGCATTTGTCTCTCTCTGTCTGCTGGTCTGCCCGGCTGTGAGCATGCCAGTTTAGTCCAGTCTATCTCTAGATAGTTAGAGAGGGGGTCCTTGGGACTCGTCATATCCAGGGTAAAGAGCTCATTAAGGGGCAGGCAGGTACTGGAGAGCTCCCCTCAGTCTTAATCAACTTCAAGACCCTTTACAACTTCAGGAGTTCATGGTAGCTCGTGTGCAAAGGACATCTCTATAGATCCATATATAACCATGGATCTCAGTATGTGGATGTGTAATCCTGTGGGTGAGTGTGATGGAGTGTTTGTTCCAGTGTATTATCACTTGTACATTCTAATCTAATATTTGCTGAGGTTTGAAACCAAAGTCTGTAGAGTTGGGCTGTGCAACATATCATTCAGTGATAGCAACTGGAGTGAACAATGAAGCACTAGTCATGTTCCACGATGTACACATATAAAACAGGATGAACATAAAGTGCTGCTATTGCTTTGGTGCTCGAACAGACAAGAAAACTTAACAGCTTTCCGATAAAACTCAATTTAAAGTCAAATCACAACTTTTATCCAGGCCACAGAGTTTGCAAGTCACATGACTCTCAAAGGTCACTGGATCATGTGAGCTGGACCTTCAGCTGTATGTGATGGCTGTGATTTCATTGAGGGACCATTAACAAAACAAAACAACTTTTTTTGGGTGAAACATAAAGGTGTTGTTGCGTTCTGGTCTCTCATTTACATGCAGTTTTGCAAACTCAGACGTGAAACTTGAAAATGGCCTTTGAGAGTGGAATTTTTCGAAAACACTGTTTCACCGTTGCCATGTAAACGGCAAGTGGGAGTTTTCAGTGGAAATACTGGTGTCATACTTTGCTTTGGGCATTACTATTTTATTGTGGTGTGACCATGCATGAAGCAGACAACTGTTACAACAGCAAACTACCATGTTGTGCTTGTGCTGCTGGATCTACTGACTGCCTTTCAACAAAATGTGCATCTATTGCACCATAAATATGTACGCCAGATGATCAGTTCACCTCTGCCTCAGCCGACAGTGTCCACCGTAAAACTACAGCATTTTCTGTCCTTTAGTGTTTCTGTGTAAACCCAGGTTGTTTTTCACTACTTTTTTTTCCGTTTACACAGAAACACTGTGAAATGTTGTCGTGTAAAGGTACATGTAGCATTCACTCATTCATCCACATCACATTCAAGTGCTCATGGCAGAGTTACCCATCCATAATTACCAACCCCATTCAACACCACAACCACTGGGG
This sequence comes from Thalassoma bifasciatum, assembly GCA_008086565.1. NCBI lineage: Eukaryota > Metazoa > Chordata > Actinopteri > Labriformes > Labridae > Thalassoma > Thalassoma bifasciatum. The sequence continues at coordinate 113,751 of RPOG01001336.1, forward strand.
GCTTTGGGGTCTAATGTCCTGACCGAAGTTCTGGAAACGAACCTCAAAATCTTCGCTTGAGACACAACTATCTATATCCCTGAGCCACATCCACCTCATTTTTTTGTCCACTTAAAGTTTCTCTGAGACTTTTTTCAACACCATTCCTTCCCCCATGCAGCCTTTGCAGGTTTCAAGCATTACTTTCATCTTCCTTTTCACTTTGACACCACGTTTCCCTGCTCCATTTGTTCTCTCAAAAATCATTCCCCTCTCAGAATTCCTTTCCTCTTTTTTTTCTGTCCTTTTCTCTCTAATGCTCTTCCCTTTCCCTGAGCATGAAACAGTCTTTGTGATTTAGTGAAAACACTCAGGTAGGCAAAGCAAATGTCAGAGCAAATGGTTGCTCCCATGGGAGAAAGGGAAATGTATCCTCTTTTCTTTTTTAACCTACCGCTCTTAATATTTTTATAACCCGAATCTGTTTTCTACCAGCTCATATCAGAAATACACAGGTAAGGCAATATAACAAGAAGTGTCTTGAAGACTTTAAGATGGATTACTTTTGAAATGCTGCTTCTCTGAAGAAATGACACTCAAAAAACAACACAATCTAAGACATGTCCCAGTTTGATGCTGCCTACATGTTCCTCTTTCCTGATGTTATACCTCATGCTAAGTGAACTGGCATGTTTATGATAGCATTACCAGGATTACATGATAATACTACAACATTTGATATAACACCTCTTTCTGATTGCTCCCATGGGTGTCTGTGCCCGCTTGAACAGTCCTTCTTACCCATGAGGCAACATCATTAATGGAGCATGCACAACTAACAGCTATCATAATATTATGATCCATAACTACAGATGAGAAAGAAGCTGTTGGAGGCATGAGAGAGGTGTACATGAAGCAGGCTTCAATGAGTTACATGTACATCTCTCCTCCCTGCTCAGCTCTATTCATCAGGGTATGATGTGGGACCACAAGCCTCTTGTGAATTATAGAAACCAGACCATAATAAAGCCATAAATATATTTTTCAAGGAGAGCCACTGAGGCATTAACAGAGACATTAGCATAGGCTGCGTCTGCTCTCCCTCTAACACAGTGATTAACTAACAGTGTGTGTGTGTGTGTGTGTGTGTCTGTGTGTGAGGGTGGGCTTTAAACTGAGATGTGTGTGCAGCGAGAGGTGCACTGCATGAGTGTGATCAAGTGTGATTATGAAAGGGTGAACATCATTGTGTATATACAAGAGCCTAAATCAAAGTTTCTTCATCAAACTTTTGAAATGGTTAATAGTTGAGACATTAAAATATTTGCTTTAAGATGCAAAAAATACAGTTTTGGATAATTTTCAATCCAACAAAATCATCATTACCTTAGAAAAGCAATTTAATTTTAATTATGTAATAAGAAAATTTGCGAACTTGCCAGGTTAGCGAATGGCAGGTGTCACTGAGTTTTTGGCCGGTATCACTTAGCAATTGGTGGGTGTCACTTGGTGATGAGTCGGTGTCACTGAGCTATTGGCAAGTGTCACTGAGCGATTGGCAAGTGTCACTGAGCAATTAGCAGGTTTCACTGAGAGATTGGTGGGTACTACTGTGCAATTGGCAGGTGTCACTGAGCAATTTGCTGGTGTCACTTTGCAATTGGTAGGTGCCACTTTGCAATTGACAGGTGGCACATAGCATACTGGTGTATTGTACCACCACTTTTTGATTCAGGCCCTACAGGAGTTAGCTATACTTTGTGTTATAATTTAATCTCATTTATTATTTTGTCAGAGTCAAATGTTGGTCCTTGCTTTAAAAGCTGTGTTTTCAGAATTTGAAAATCCAAGTTTTAATGTTTGTAACATGAATTTTCACTTAGTGTGTGTTGGTTTACGTGTTAATATACATGCTTGTGTGCTTTTGTGCATAAATATGTAAATTCATGCATATGTGCAAGGCAGGATAAAGTCTCCACTCCATAAATAAGCGGCCCTTTACTGGTGCCATTTAAAATGCATGTTGATACAGAATTAAGAGTGCTTGTCCCCTCGTCGTGAAGAGGAAACTTATTTATCCCCAATAACAATGCAAATAGCATGTTTACACCTGGTTAACAATATAAACCACTGGGACAATCTTATGAGTTCCTCTCCAAGTCCAGTAAATAAAATGTCCTCATTAGCATACAGCATGTAGTGGATATGGAATGAATAACACTTAACTCCTGCGTCGGCTGCAATCATTTACAGCAGCTTCTGCTGTGGCTGCCAAACACCTTCATTATGGTGTGCAGAGTGTGTTTGTGTGTGATTTGTAAAGATGTGTGCATGTATAGGATGTGATTATGAAGCTAATGTATATGTGTGTTTATGAGTCAGTGATGCACAGTTTTACCTTTAAATTATTCTGCTGCTTAGTGAAGAGGAGTAATAATGACCTGCAATGTGTCTTCAGCCCTCTATGGCAGTCTGCTCACATCTTCATGAAATCTAGCTCCATAAAAATGAACTGAAAGCATCACATGAATTACATCTTTGAGTTGTTGCAAATGTTGGCTGACCAGGTAAGGATGCAGGATTTTCACACTGAGAAAAAAAAATCTTAAAAGTTAACAGTCAAACATTAAAGATTCAGAGAAACAAAGTGTTTTTTTTTCTCTGGTGAGCCGACTTCCTAGGTTAAAATCAGTGATCTGGACCGATGTATTCACAGAACCTAATGATGGTGCTTTCTTTACACACACAGTTTGGACACATTTCTTCTTCCTGGGAGGTTGATTAAAAAAGTCCCGATCTTTCAGTCACGGCATCAATCAGAACTCCTCTAAACAGCAGGGAGGAATGGAAGTCTCTCCATCGTTTCCTTCACCCCTCTCCTCCTCTTTCTTCTCTATTTGTGAGACGGCCTTATTAGCCCTGCAGTTTCTGTCCTCACTAGATGAAGACCCGGCCTTTTAATGTTTGCCACACATGCCCGTGTGAGTGTGTGTTCTGTGTGTGTGAGCAGAGGAAGCCACTTCACGTCCTCATCAAGTGAACATCTCTCCCTGGTTTGTGTCTAATGAGCGATGAGCGGGGCAAAGCCACTAATGACGCACCGTTTAGTGTGTGCATGTGTACTGTACACGCTGGCTGTACGGTGACCAGGGGGCTAGTTAGCAGTGTGGGCGTGTCCCGGAGTGGCTGGTTTTGATTCGGCGTGTTAACGGTGTAAGGCAGCAGAGGTCAGGGGGTCAAGCCAATTACTCCCTCATTGAGAGATGTCTGCTCTTTGATTTGTCGTTTCCAAAGGTTGACGGGTATCTAAGGGTTCGGCTCTGGGTGAGGGGGGGTCTGCTGAACACCGATTAAGGAGGTGTTAATTGGAGCATGTTGTTTGGGTTGGGCAGGGATGTGTGTGTCTTTACAGGTTGGTGTGTTCACAGTGGGGACTGCCTTTGTGCTAATTTGGCATGAGTCACTGTTATGTATACTTCTTTGTGCACTGTATCCAAAAACATGACATACGTGTATCACTTAGCCATGTTTGTCATTGACACTGATCAACAGTCAACACATTTCACAACACACAGTCTTTTCTCGTTTTCCTTTGTGACATGTACACATTTTACTCCCAAGATCTAAAATTCAAAAGTGCCTCTATCCAAACTCTGCCCAGAGGAATTTTTTTTGTTTGTTTGTTCTTTTTTGCTTTGATCAGCTGATGAACACACTTTTCCACTTTGCTGTTCTCAAAAAAATGCTTTCTTATTTTTTGTCTCACTACTATTTCTTATTTTTGCATTTTCAAACTCTACTTAGAACCTTTTTAAGGTCCAACAGTATATTTGTGCAATTTTTTAAGAACTTAAGAGTCCAATCCGGTGTAAATTGTAAGAAGTAAAATAATCTGTTGAATCCTTTTTTGTTAATGTGGCTTCCTTAAAAAAAAAACAAAACAAAAAAAAAACACTCCACACTGCAGAGACTTGACTCTGGACATGGGAGTGTTTCTAATCATTGAAAACAGCCTCTCTAATTTTTTTAGGTAAATGGACAAAGTCAGTGCATTCATTGTATGGAGAAAATCAGCTGACACCTTGCTCTACTTTTATATCAGATGTATTTTGCAGAGATTGGAAGATGAGTGAATTGTTTGATACACTCATGATGTCACATCTGGACCCTGACGACCTCAACAACTTTCGGTCGATCTCCAACCTTCCCTTCCTCAGCAAGAACCTGGAAAGAGCAGTGGCTGCCCAACTCCATCAGCATCTGTCCAACCATGAGCTCTATGAACCCCTACAGTCAGCCTATAGAACCCACCACAGTACAGAAACCGCTCTCATCAGGATCACCAATGACCTCCTCATCGCTGCTGACTCCGGTAAAATCAGTATCCTCATCCTCCTTGACCTCGCTGCTGCTTTTGACACTGTTTCCCACACTATCCTCAATCGCCTCTCCAACCCCCTTGGCATCTCCGGTTCTGCTCTGGCTTGGTTTCAGTCATACCTTACGAACAGAACTCAGTTTGTCACCCTCCATGGCTCCTCATGGCTCCTGGAAAGCGACCTTGGGTTCCTTGAAAGGCGCTATATAAATTAAAGTTATTATTATTATTATTATCTAATTCATGTGAGTGAATATTAACCTATGAATCTCTGTCTTCATTTCCGAAAATACACCACACTCATTTTATCTCTCTTTTCTCTGTCAGACTTAACTTGGCTGCACCGAGGTCCACTGTGTCATGAAACTTGCGTACACAGGCTCTGACCTGGCGTGGGATTTGAGCGAACCCACCACCAACAACTGGAGTGATGAATGCTAATCTGTGTGTGTTACATATACAGACAGAAGGGAATGTGAAAGCTGTTCAGTCCAATAGTAACTCGAAAGACTGAGACTGACTGACTAATGAAGGTTTTTTACACACGTAACTGGATATTTTCAAGAATGAACATTAACCCTCATTTGTTTTAAAATAATCAATACTTTTGTCCACACTTGATTGTTTAAAAAAAAAAAAAAATCGTCCAAATGTTATAGGGCAAATCTGTCAAAAAGTGCTTCTCTAAGCATGCCAGGCCAATAGGTGGCAGTGTTTTTAAGACGTGAAACTCGTACCAGCCAATCAGCATGAATCCTTGCACTGTCTATTGTGCCCAGTTTAAATATGGCGCCATGATATTATGTTGGAATTGATGAAAAGGTGTGCTTTCCAACATAAGATACACCTGAATAAATAAGCAACCCAGAAGTGGTTGCGTCAGTGCTAAAACGAACACACCCACAACATTGATGGCACGCATAATGAACAAGAAACGACTTAGTTTGGCACAAGGTGTGATGTTTGAGGTACAAAAACTCTGGTATAAATGGAACCATGAAACTAGAGTTTTCCAAAGTCTTCACTTTGACTGGAGTTTAAAAAAATAAAAGTTTTTACTGAGGCTGTACTTCTTTGGAAAGAAGATTGAATTTATGTGCACTCTAAAGCTCAACATTTCAACTGAAAAAAGAAAAAAATCCACTGGTTACATCCCTGTTGGTCATCCATCATTATCCGCACTCTCATGTTAATTATCACCGTTTATATGTGTAATTGTTGTTTCTGTGGTTGTTACTGTTTTTGTTTGTGTTCATTGGTGTGGCTGTCGTCAGGAACTCATAATATGCTGTGAAATGACTCCTAGTGCACGCACAGCAGTTGTGTGTGTGTGTGTGTGTGTGTGTGTGTGTTTGTGTGTCTTCTGCACGGCACAATTTGTTGCGTGTGATGAAGTATTGAACTGGGCAGCTTCTCACTGGGCTCGTTTCACCTGTCATAAAACACTCCCTTTATTGGCCAGGCTATTCTCACACACACACTCTCTCTCACACACACACACACACACACATACATACACCAAGCACTTAGTGTCATGTCTCCCCTTAATCCACTTCTAACAGAGCAATCTCTCGGGTTTTGACGTGTCCAGCTGTGTTCTGTGTTTTATTTTTTTTGTGTGTAATTACTTGTGTATTTGTGTGCACGTGTTTATTCAACCAAAATCAATGCTGTGATATTGTCAAGAAAGTGTGTATTTAAACTACAGGGCAGTCCAGGGAGCATGAAGATGGGAAGAAGTTGGTTGGAGGAGGTGGAGAAGCAGAGGATGAGATATTTAATGTGTTTGCTGGTCTTGCTGTTAAGTCATGATTCATACATCCACAAAGCCCTGCAGGGCAAAGCTGATCCTGTTCACACATCAGCACTGGAGTGTGACAGAAAAACACAGTCCACACTCATTTCACTGATCTTCAGTCATTGTAGACTTTCATTAAGAATATAAAAAGTTTTCTTTTCTCATCTCTTACAAATTACTTTTTTGCAGTTGTTGGGTTCCAAACATACACAGCATACGTAACAAACTGGAGAATCACAGTTCATCCCATGTGACACTACACAGCCAATAAAATCTCTGCATTCATTCCATAGCCTGTTACTAAACTACACTACCAACTAGGGCTGAATGATTTATAGTTTTCCGAGTGAAATAGCAATTTCAGATATAGTGGTCATGTGATCAGCAAAGCTACTATTTTTTTTGCTGCACTGCTGATTGACCCAGGATCTGTTGTGTCAGTTGTTTTACACACAAATGCCTTGAGTGCAAGACTTCTCTTATGATTACTTATTTAACTTTGTTTTGTCTGTATTTTATTTATCTTTTTTTAACTTAACATAATTCAGGACATTTTTCACTACATAACTTTTAAGAGTTAAGAGTCAAAGATGGCTTTTTTTGTTCTTCAATAGTTATAACTGCTATTGGCCAAAGACTTCAAATAATGTACATGCATGTTTTTTTTGTTAATAAATATATTTGAAAGCAATTCTAACCTTCAGGTTTCATCCTTGCATTCGAGTGATAGGTTTTTGGAGTTTCAATGTAACTTTCTGTCAAGTTTGTAAATGTTTCTGTGGACACTTCACTGAAGCTTGATTTGAAAAAAAAAAAAAAAAATTATGAATCAAATTAAAATTACAATATCTGCCAGAAAGAATTGCAAGTAAATAATTTTCTAAAATCATTCAGTCCTACGCCCAACTGAGTTTACAAAGTTTTCATGTTGTCACCTTTCAAACAACAACGCAAAGTAACTAAAAATAAATGCATTACCTTATTGCTTTGTATTTGGTAAAAAAAAATTGCCCTTAACGAAGAAAAGTCGTGTCTAAAAGGAGATCTGCTCTCCATTCATTTGCTTCAAATAAACCCACACCTGCAAGACGTCATCACAACAGCAGTTTGCAAGTACTCATGGGAAACAGAGTCTTTGTCCCATAAGAAAAACTAGCCTTTACAAAAAGTCCTCACATCCCTTTTAAGACTTTTAAATGAACCTCATAGGACATTTCTAGTACAAACTAAAATGTTGATGTTATTTAGTTATCATCTGAGCCTGTGTTAAGACTTTACCTCAAAGATTTTATTTTTATTATTATCATTATTATTATTATTATTTTAGTGCTAATGTTTTGTTTATGATAAAACTGGCTAAATAATGTGTTTTTCTTCTCTTGGTTTACTTCATCTTGGCACCTGACTGTGACAGTTTGAGGTGTGGATTGTGTACTTAACATTTGAAGGCAGTAAAGCCATGTGCTCTATACATAAGCTGTAGTGCTGAACCACTCAAGCAGGATGTTATAAGCAGTGTGCGCTGTCCTTGGTGCTGAAAATGTTTGCAAACCTGTTTTCTTTTCTGTTGTTCAAAACAAGGCTGACACAAGGCAGTTTGTGTTTGGCTCCTTCGTCTACGCGCTCTGGAGGCCTGTTACACTTTCTCTGAACGAGAGAAGAAAGTCATCAAATATTTTTACCACAATACATTTTAAAATTAGTCCTCATCTTTAAACTGATCCCAAGTTGAATTCATCCCTTTGCGCTGAAGATTAGGCATAAATAACAAAACACACTCTCAGTGATCAACAGCAGGTCAGGTGACAGCTGCTCAGACAGAGGGACACATATGCAGACAGATATCTGTGCATATGTTCCTGAAAAGACAGACTTTTCTAACATAACATACACATGGGGAAAAAAGGAATGAAGCTTAACACACATACACAAACAGAGTCATGTGTAAAAGGTTATTATTTGTGCACATGTACATGCCAAAATAAAATGGCATATGTGCACCTTTGTACAGACCTGCAGACAAAGAATCCTCAGCATAACCAAAAACACAAACACATCCAAACATCCCAGACTTTCCTCTCCAAGGTAGGTCTAAACCCCCCTGTACCCCTCCTCACTGCTGAGACAGGGTCATTCATCCATCCTCTCTCCCTCCCTCAGCGCTCACCCCTTTATTTATTTATTCACCGGCTCACGGCCGGTTTGTTTTTTAAGCAAGACAAATTGAAAGGAATAAAAGTCCAGGCTTGTACAGGCTGCTGCTCCTATTGCCTTTGTGTCAAAAGGCAGCACACTGGGTTATGAATCACGGTGCATGCAAGCGTGTGTGTGTGTGTGTGTGTGTGTGTGTGTGAGAGAGAGAGAGAGAGAGGGAGAGCGCAGGTAGTTAAATTTGTGTTATTTAAACCTTGGAGCCGGCTGCTTTTTTAGAGGGGTTGGTTAGTCTCTAACTGCAACACAAAAAGTTAAACAACAGAGCACAGAAGCTCATTTTACAGTATTTCACCACCGTTAAGGCAAATGCTCCTATTTTAGCTCAGTCTTCTCCTTCAGAAGCTAACAGAGTATTTTGATAAGGTAAATATATCATGCAGACTATGGGTTTTTCATTGGGCAATACAAAACAGAGACAAAAAAAATCATTCCTAAAGACACTTACATTCAGTTTTTTGGTTTCTAGATTGAAGTTTTAGTGTTCAGCAGGAGACTGTGGGTGATGAGTGACGAAACTGCAGCCATATGTGAGCTGGTATACTTTGATGCGTGCTCACTGTTTAAGCACCTGTACAACCATGTAACCTGTCTCCCCTGCTCCCCAGTTAGTGCTGGAGTTTCTTTCCTATTTATTCTTTTTGTCTGTTGAGTCTCGCTTTACCTACCTGACATTTGTTCATGTAGCAATATTTCAGTGGCTGCAGTTAACTTCTACTGTGAGACTCAACTTTTTTTTTCCACTTGTCTGTGTCTTTGTCTCTTTTAAAGCAGCAGACCAAACAGCTAATCAGTGAACTGCAAGAGGAGGAACACTTTAATGTTTGATCAGATTCTCAAAGAAGCATGTGCATTGACACAAACGTTGTTCTTTCGGTCAAAGTATCTCAAAATTTGTGAAATTATGGTAAAATTGACCCCATCTGCAGCATATCAAAGCACAGCCTTATACAACCCACTTCAAAGAAAACAAACCCTTAAAGGTAGGGTCTGCAGGAATTTGCATCACTGTTTGAAAACACAACATCCAAAATGGGCTTCTCCTCTGTGGCTTAGTGCTAGTGGCAGCACATGCCCACTACCTATGACTGTGTGACTATGTGACTATGTGAAAACTCACCAGCCCAGAGAGCACCTGCATCATGTAGCATCATGTTTCTACATGGGAGAGACTCAAGAGCTGTACACCGAACTTCCTGTTGGTAAATAAGGTTCCTGCAAATATTCTTTCCATGTTACAGCTGCTATCATGGCCACTAGGGATAGCTTCTACTACTCACTATCATCAACACGTATAGTCACATGCTGCGATAGCCTGGGATCACCACGCCTACTCTGCACAGAAACACTCTGAGTCAACCAAAACATCAACATAACGGGCAGAAGAGGGAGTTGAAACAGATACAGACACTGACTCACATGTATAGAGACCCCAAATGATGATTGAGCAGGATTATCACCTCAAAGTTGTAGTTTTAGTTTTAAGGAAAATCCTGCAGACCCTACCTTCGAAGCCACTCAGAGAGGCCATTCAGTAGATTTTGATTGGCGCGGTAACCATTTATTTCAGTTGTTATTGACCCAAGGATCTGGTAACGCTCATAATGCTCTCTGACACCATCACTGTGAGAAAAAGAATTGTGATGTTTTCAGTTGACCATACATAAAAAGCGAAGCTCAGAAACATAGATAAATATAAATAAATAGATGCAGTGTAACCGGTCCAGTCAGATGTGTTTACTTTGAAACAAACACCATCTACAACATCTGAACTCATTTATATCGTATATATCTGTTCAACAACTGCAGAGAAAACATCACAGCCTGAAAAAGCTATTTTCCTCAAGAGGTCAGTGGGGAACAGCAAACACAACACTGAGCCACATTAAGCCTGTGTGTCTTTATGGCTGCTGAGAGCGTGATGAGATGCGTCGTCACATACTGCTTTCATATATATATCTGTGTGCATCTATGAGCTACACACTTTATCTGTGACAAACTGGAAACAGAAACTGTTTGTGCACCTAAGCATGTATGTGTGTGTGTGGAGAGTGTGAGAGATGTAGGTGTGTTTTCTGTGAGTGAGTGACAGACTCAGGGGCCTGGGAGTGAAAAATGAGCAGAGTAGAAGAATCTAGAAGACAGATGCAGACACTGTTCATGAAACACACAAAGATCGACACACATATCACATGATCAGTGCACAGTTATTAAAAAATGCAGACTTTTGGTGGACACAAGTTACATCTATATGATCACAAAAGTAAAACTCACAAGCTTCTAAACAAAACTGCATGATATCCCACAGAGGTATGGGATAAATTCATCGGCCTCTGATCCTTCCTCTGGAACAGTTAAAGAGGTGCATTAGGAAACGGTGGTAGTAGTGAAACTGACAAGTAAAAGGGTTACAATTTTTCCATGAAACACTTAAAAATTGACTTTCAAACTAATACAAAATCGAGTGTTTAGATATGTTATCCACAAAAACTTAGGATTAAGTCCAGTAGAATTACTTCTTACAGAAAAAAGTGTATGTACTAACTTAAAATAATGTACTGCTGGCCAAAGAAAACAAATATAAAGATTTGAATGGAGATAAGGTGATAGTATAATATTTTTTCCATTTTTTGTAGAATTTTTCTAAGTTTACCATGGCTTTTAATTGCAATTACACTTAATACTCTAACAACACCGTGTCTATGTAATTCACTTAAAATGATCAATTTCTAGCAACCCCATCAGAATCAGTCTAATAGCTGAAATAATTCCATACATGACTCTGTTTACAATTTGTCATTGTGTTTTCATACTGAGTGACTGAGCAGTTTGCTGCTGTGATTACGCATCATGAACTTACCAAGGCAGAAGAAAAAGTAGTTCCCACCAACAGTGTATGATTCAAACAAGAGCTCAATAGTGAGTTTATTTCCAATGTGTTCTTCAAATAAAGAAAGTATCAAAATTATCAATATTTTGATTTGAGAATCAATACTCGAGCATAAACATCTGGTATCAGTACTGTTGATATTTTGGTATTGATCTGTACATCACTAGCAGATAGAAGGTACTGGAACAAATCTAGCAAATAAACCTTGTCATTGACATTTTTTGAATACAGTATTTAATCCTCTGATGCATGAATTATGAAAGTCAGTGTCAGGATTTTTCCCTTGAGTGTTTTTATTTGGCTTAAAGTATGAAAAAAAAGTTTTCCATTTTTTTTTTTTCAAATATTTGTAACTGAGCATTCAACATAAAACAGTGTGAACTTAATGTAAATATGGCTTATTTTTTTGTTTGACTTCTTTTCTTTTTTTGGGGGTAATTTCATGAAAAATCTTTTTTTTAATGCTTTGTGAAACATTTGAACTCTCTTTCATTCATTTTAACACTGATTAATTTGTAGTTATTACGCTGTTTTACCCTCAAATGTTTGTCTATAACTTTTTTAAATATATATATACATATATTTGGAAAAAGAATTGAAAACATTTTTTCAGGCCCTAAGAAGAATAAAAACATCCTGACACAGGCTAATCTAAATTTCCACCACATGAACCATTGAATTTAGGAGTAAAAAACTTTTAAATAGGTGTCCACTGTAGTGACCACTATGCACCACAGGGTACAATAAGAATATTCTGCCCATGATCTTTTTATACAATAATAAGCTACCAGCATTACAGTTTTGGTCCTTTGACATGTTATTAATCCTGTGAATAGTGTAGATTGCTGCTTCTGGAGGTATGCATTTACCTGCGGCATGAAGTGAGACTGAAAAAATACAAGTGTGGGCATGTTAAAACCAGAAAAGTGATATTTTTGAGCAGCACAGTGCAGGTCTTAAAGACTGCACGTTTAGACTCTGACACACACCATCACAAAACTCTCAGAAAGCACACAGTCCATCTCTTCATCCATCACTCTGCAGGATGAGAGCGACGTCTGCACCTCTGACTGACCCGTGCACCGTTCTGGTAGACTGATCTTACCGCGCTATCTGCAGCCTGAGTCATGATGTGCAGAGAGAAACCAAAAAGACTCGCAGATGTAAGAACCAATAGAGACTGACCAAAAGAGAGCAGGAGAGCGAGAGAGGAGGAGTGTGAAGAAGAAGACAGAGAGAGAGAGAGGAGAAGAAAGGAGAGAAGCCCTGGAGTGTAACTCAATATAGGAGAAAGTGTCACGTTGACAAATGTAACACAGTGTGATCTATTAGTTATACCACAGACTATGTTAAACAGCCGCCCTGTGTGTCTGTGTTGGTGCACACACACAAACACACACAGTCTCAGCTTGGTGGCCTTCTCTATCATTTGTCGCCTATGGAGAGAGGGCAGCAGTTAGACGGCTCCAGTCTGACAGCAAACGAAAGAAAACTCATTTAGTCCACTGATCTCACTCTCTCTCTAACTCTCTCTCACTCCCTTTCCTCCCCTCGCGCTCCCAGTGTTGAAACAAACAAATATTTATTCTCATTACTAATTAAACAGCAGCAAGAGAAAATGCACTGAGGGAAATTGACGACATTGTGCAGGGGCCTGATCTGAACACACATACACACCCGCACACACACAATCTGCATCTTAAGGCTCTGCTTCTTGAAAAAGAAGTAAAAAATAAAATAAAGTGTGTTTGTTTGTGTGTGTTTGTGATTTATGAGCAGTGTTGCAGGGCCTCCGTGCAGCTTCCACCTGTAAGCCATTCATAAAGAAGCAGCTGAATAATGAATGGCTGGTGTCTGGGGCCCGGCTAGGCTACGCTGTGCCCTGGTGGCTGTTTTAAATGAATAGGAATTAGTGAGCTAGAATGGAGCAGAGGGCCCACTCTGTTTATGTGTGTGTATATTAGTGTGTGTGTTGGAGAGTATGTGTGAGAGAGATATTGCAGTTCATAGGCACAAGGGACGACCATTTATCAGGCGGCGGCCATGTTGGCAGGCGTGAGGATGTGCTGGGTTTGGACTGTGGGGCATGGACAGAAAATTTTGGCTTTGTGGTTTGGGACTACAGCAGCAGAGTTATAATGCTAACAAACACAGTACACTATTTTGAAATGAAAACTAAAAAAACAGAACAAGGTGCTAAGCTTTAAAAGTCATATAACCATACAGTTTTTAAAGATACAGGACACTTATAACTTCATAATGTCAGTATTTGCTCATGCATTCAAACTTCATCATCTTTACTACCCTGTTACCTTAACTTGGTTTCAAGCATAGACATGATAAAAATAAAAAAAAAGAAGATGACAGGGACACTGTGATGCCACCCTGCATAAATGATATCAATAGTTGCCCCCAGGTTGGTTTTCTGAAGCAAGAAGTCTCCATGTTGTAAGTAGAGGGGTGGTGCTTAAGAGCAGTGGGGGGTCAGCAACCTCAAAGTTATCAAAACCAAGCAATCAACCCTCAAACCTCCCAAAGAGAGGCTTTATTAATGTTGGCGACACATCACTGCTTTTTATCCAACAGAGGAGTAAACCATCACCATTTTATAAAGTGATTTTAAGTTTTTATTCTAAAGTTTAAAAGCAGATCTAAACCCTGGGAACCACTACATCTATGACTTATCTGTGAACTAAAGCCAGTCGCTAGATTTGTGTCACAACTGTGACTGAAACTGGGGCTTCTGTCATCCACAACTGGGGATGGGGGGCAGGATTTCATTGCTGCAAATGCAGGATGTTGGAATGCTGAGCACTGTATTTCAACACTCAAGCAACTGAAATGACCTTTCAGAAGGTTAAGATCCATAAGCTGTCGATAACAATGAACCCGTTTTTTTTTTAGTTAATTTTATAGGTTTGTTTTATACCTGCAAAGCTATGTCAAAAGTATCTCTCACGGAATGTGTTAAACCTTTTAAAAGTTTGACACATCCTCAGCCAAATTGAAGCATTTAAGGCACTGACTGGAAGGGGCTCGAATTAAAGATTCAACAGATGTCAGTGTAATATAAATAAGGAGCTTTTAAATATTCAAAACTTGCTAATAATTGAGGGTAGAGATCAACCTTTTTAGTTTTTTTTAGGTATTTAAAAATGTATATTATTTCTACAGCCTTTCAGAATAAATTTTGGATAAAAAACATCTTTGCCAAACCTTCATATTTTGTTTTCAGCATTCTGTCCACTTCATTTACATCAAGGCAGCAAAGACGGTCGGTCATGAGATTTCTGATATCGTGCTGACACATCATCATCTGACATGAAATATGCAAAGACAAAATGATGTGGAGTTAAACAGCAAACTCAGATCGAAGCCTCACACCTACGTTTACCGCTGTCAGTTCTGAAATTTTGCGTTATCCTTTGCTTTAGCCAAAATGTATTTTCTCTTTACTTACCTTAGCTATGAGTTCATTCCATTTTCTTGTTATAAATCATCCTTTTTCTTCTTGATCTTATCTTCGTCACACCATTACCACTCACTATGTTTATTACCATTAATGCACAGTTGGTATTCACAATTCAGATTTGTTGGAGAGGGAATTTCCAGGAGGTTCCCTTGACATATGACATTCTGCACTTTCATCATGAAATTAGTTAACCGGCTGATTATTTGCAATTGTGCATGTGGTTAATACTAAAGCCAGATGGGCCGTTCCATAACAGTTTGTTAAGAGTTATCGTCCTGTCTGTGTAATGACTGGACGTGCAGACAGGCCCAGATCAGAATTAGTACAAAAAAAGCAGCAACCTATTAATTCTGGTATTGCTGGACATAAAGTGCTTGTTCTTTTTCACCACGACTCAACACAAGTTCTACAGATAACACGGGTCTCACACCCAGCTGTGTTTCAGTGGAGAGAGCAGGTAAGAAATGATCTACTTTGTGTGAAGAGGTGTTATAAATCAGTGCTGCCATTAACAGCTCTGCTTCTTCACTGACTGACAGCCAATAAGTAATTCATTTATAATTCATGCTCATTGTTATGTGCAGCGACAGTTTGTGAGGATTTCAAAGTGCTCTGGACATTTCTTCTCGTGCTTTAACACTCTCACTTCCTCGCTGTGAGTACACAAACTCATGCAGATAGGCTCTGAATTAGCCTACAGGGAAACACATGAAACCACTAATGTCACATTGTGTGTCTGCCTCTGTGCTTTGTTTCAGGTTTTAACTATGGAGAGTGTTAAGCCAGGCCATTTGTGTCTCTAAATTGGTTCGTTTGTTACGTGGACCACTCTGCTTTGCCATTCAGCCCCTGTGGTGCCGCTGTTACAATGGACAGTGCACTCCAGCAAAGCAAATGGAGCAAAGTTAACAGCTGGAAATAACAATAAGGCTGTGGAAGAGTGAAGTCGGATGAGTTAGAAGACTGCTAAACTAAAACCTGGACAGTTGAGGAGGTGAATGTGAAGATTTAACAAAACAGAAAGTAGCAAAGCAGATATTTTGACTTTAAAAAGTGTTATTTTTTGTGTGGCAAGTGTGACCACTGAATCATTTATTTTTGTGTTTATAGGTTAAACACAACCCAAGAGTTTTCTCTAAAAGACTTTAAGAATCTGACGCAGGATACCAAGATTGACCATGCTTTAAAATGCCGGGGTTAACCTAAGACCTGTTCTCACCTTCAGACAGGGCCTGGACATTATGTTTTGCCAAACTTGAAAATAAAACAAAGCTTTTATCAGTCGAGTAAAAGAGCGAGGTATCTGTCTTTGGTGAATGTTCAAGTCTTCAATAAAATGAAATCTGACAACCATCCGGAAAGTTCCAGTTATTTGTTATTGGAATAAGATAATTTACCCTTAAAAAAAAAAAAAGCGTTTCATGAGAAAAAGGTGCATAAGAAATTACCATAATAACATGATTTGAGCTTTTAATTCATGGGGGAGTGCATCATAGTCAGAAGAGGGTGCAAATATGTTTCTTTTCTTTCTTACATTACAGTAATAGCCCCATATTCTTTAACTTTTCAACTCTCATTTACACAGTCTTCCTCCTCCACAGTTTTATATCTTGTTAGTTTGGTCCAGCTGTCTCCTGTGAGTTGAAGTTCAAATTGACCCTTTAAGACCTACCGTACCAAGTCTGCCTATCTTTACATTTTTACCTTCTGTAGTGTCATTTTTGCATTAAACCCTTGATTTACATAAATATAACTCCTATATTTCCTATATATGTATATCCTTAATTTCAATTTAACATAGCGTAATATCCAGACTGAATAAATAAATTGCTAAAAGTGTAATAAACCATGCGGTGGAAAGAGTACTGAAAATCTGCACTCAAGTACAAGTACTGTTACATTGCTAAAAAATTACTCAATCACAAGTAAAAGTACTGGTGTTAGAAAAATGCTCAAGTAAAAGTACAGAGTATTCGTCATAAAACTACTCAGATTATTAGTTACTTTTAACTGGTGATGTCACTGTCACCTCTCCAGATAGGGCTCTAAATTTTGTATTTTGCTGTAACAATAGTTACAATGCTAACAATCAATATTCATTAATAACTGATAAGATAGAAAACAAGTGTTTTTCGCTCATTTTGATTGGTTTTTTTGTCTTTGTTTTTCTCATTTTAAGTTTTTATTTCCTAATTCAGCAAAGGTCTCAGGCAGACAAAAAACAAAATTAGATGAGGTGCAGTTGCTGCCATGACTATTGATAGAATATCCATGAATACATTTTTAACAGGTTAAATTCTAAACACAAAATCAATCAGCGATCAATCATTAACATCCATTGACATTTTTTTGTTTTGTTTTGTTTTTCATCCATATGTCCTGGTTTTCATTGGTTTGTTTGCTAACAAATCACCTTACTGGCTACAAAAACTCAGATTAAAGGTCTAGATGTTAATGAAAATTGTACTCACTACTCAACTATGAGTTTAAAAGTAACGAAGTAGATTACATGGCATAATGATTACTTCAGTACAAGTAAAAGTACAGACTTGAAAATGAGAAGAAACAACACTCAATTACAGTAATCTGAGTATTTGTAGTTAATTACTTCCATCCCCTGGAAATGTCATGGCTGTATCTCTTAAAAGTGTTTATGTAAAGAATGTGATAATGTGTATTGAACATAGGAAGTGATGTGAACAGCTGGTCTGGATCCAAATTTTCTGTTCTTACTCTTTGTAATGGTTTCCTGCAAAAACATTAGTAGAAGGAAATAACACTATGGGACATGTTGTAGATATTGAAGTGCCAAATTCCAGACCCCCCAGATTTTATGTGCAATTGTGTTAAGTTAAAAAAACTCATATCTGCATTTTAATCTAGAAGCCTGACCTACTGTATTTTGCAATGGTGATGTGTGTGTTTCTGCACAAGCAGGTGTGAGCACATGTGTGTGAGCCAGCTTTAACATCCACCATCTGCTTCAATCAGCGTTCTTCTGGGGGCAGCGTGTGTGTATTCTTGTGTGTGTGTGTATGTGAGTGAGTTTTTGCCCAGTGTAGCCAAAAGACATGTGGCTGGAGGACACTGACCTTTTCTTCTGACTGAAGACACACACACACAAGTAAGTATGCACAAACACACAAACATATAGACATCATCTTTCCTACAGTAACACAAACACACAGGGTGCACATGGTCTGTTACTTCCCAGGGTTTGTGACAGCTGTCAGTCAGCACTTATGCACACACACTCAAACCAAACATACACACACACACACACAGGATCAGGCCAGTGTTGAGGCTTAGTGGTCCGTATGATCAGATTGGTAGACGGACAACGTACGGCCCACGTCAGGACAATAACAAGCCTTCAGGACATGATCTCTGACTACCAGGTTGTGTGTGTGTTTGTGTGTGTGTGTGTGTGTGTGTGTGTGCTGTCCCTCTGTCCCTGCCACCCGCTTGACAACTGCCATCCTGGACTGATTGACACATCTAGCTTTAGAGTGGACAGGCCACACATGCGTGACACAAACACACATATGTATTCAGATATTCACAGCAGACAGGCTGCCAGCTTTCTGAGGCACTTTTCATGCAAGTCTTTGGCATGATCCAGCTGTCACATCTCCATCACCAACCTTAAACTGATGGTGACACAAGTCAAATATTCAAAGCTTGTTTTTGTTCATTTCTCAGTGAAAAAAAAGGTTTCTGGGTAATCATGGCATTTCAACATATTTTTTTATAAATTTAGACAATTCTGAAACTGATCATTTCCATGTAATGAAGCCCACTCTTGTAGGGGCACAACTGTCCAGGATGCAGGCTTTAAGAAAAGGGTCCCCACAGTAAGTAATGCTAAAGGTCTTTGCACACTGAGTCTGTTTCCGTCGTCCAAAATTGACGCACCTTTAAAAAGACATTCAATCCCTTGAAATGTCAGTCATGTTTGTACGATGACACCGAAACTTTTGTCTGTCGTTATTTTTTTCTAAACAGGTTTGATATGTTTTTCTCTCTTTTTTTTGTTCTGTTTTGTTTTGCTTGGCTAATTGTGATGCTACATTTTCACATTTACCAACTCATTTTCTGTCATTTCAGGCTATGTTAAGATCAGATCATAAATGAAGACTTGTGCATGTGAGTTTGTGAGTGTGCATGTGAGTGTTTATGTGGGCATGTCTACCTCTGTCAGCCACAGCTCAGGATCAATTGCTTCACAGAGATTTGTGCTTTTCTTTTTGATGTGTGGTGCCAGTAAAGCTAGAAGTGCAACAAACTTTTGACTCATGGAGGAGTTGAAACTTTGCACTCAAAAAGTAAGGAAATGTGTGTTTGGTAGATCATTTTTTGTTGTAACAATGCTTCTTGGCAATAACTCATAGGAACATGCACTTATAGGAACATGCACTTATAGGATGAGGAGCAGAGCTGAGTACATGTGCTGTATACATGCTGTTTGTGCCAACCCAACCATATTGTGTAAAATGCTTGTTGAAGAATGGGAGGACGACCTCAACAATGTGTGAGCAAGACGGACCAGCATAAGGTGGAAGTGTCAGGCTGTTGTGGCTTTATTTGGATCTTGCACATTTTATATGCACAACCCACAAGCTCAACTCTGCTGCTCATCTCTCATGTTCACATTGCTTATAAATGCAGCATCATTTCAAAAGGAAATAAGCAGACTTTCAAATGGTACAAAATGAGTTGACAAGCAGAAATACCATACCAAATACACATTTCCTTCCTTTTTGTGCTAAATAAATGTTAATTTAAAAAATAAACAAATGGTAAAAACCCATATTAGGACCAGTTTTATCTAGAATACTGATACAACACACATTATTACATGACAAAGTTTACTGTCTGATCTGGGTATCTCCATTATTTAAGCAAAACTGTTTATCAATATCAAAGAATATTGACAGATATTGAACCCAAACCAATATCTATTGAAGCAAAAACATTTATTTTAAGATTCCTGACAATGCCCACAGGACTCCTAATCCTAATCCACCTGACTTCTTATCGTGGACACAATGCTAGAAAAAAAGGAATAGAAAGAAATCAGGGGCTGTTATAAGACACAGAACAAGGAGGTGGAAGAGAGAGGAATAAAGATAAAAAAGAAACAGAGAGAGAGAGAGGGAGAGGGAGAGGGAGAGAGAGAGAGAGAGAGAGAGAGAGAGAGAGAGGTGCCTTTGGGCACTACTTTCACCTCCACTGACATTTAACTAAAAACCAATCTCCATGTCTGCCATCTACAGCCCCTAACCTCAGGGCGAGAGGGTGGAGAGGGCTGTGAGTGTGTGTGTGTGTGTGTGTGTGTGAGAGAGAGAGAGAGAGCACATGCACATTGGTGGGGGTGGGGGGTAAGCACTGCAGTTTGCAAGCATGGATTTTGGGGGATGGAACATACACTTACATACGTGTGTGTGTGTCAGAGAGAAAGAAAGAGCACAAGAATGTCCATTGTCCCCTGGGTGAGGTCAAGGTCTCTGTCCCCACTCAACATCATCTCTCCATCTCCACACACACACATACACACACACACACACACACACACACACACACACACACACACTCCCACACACTCTCACAGTACCAATAATCATGCCATTGAATCAAATATATAATCAGAGAGGAAATGTCCGCTCGTCACCACCATGCCATAATCCTGCAGGAATTGGAATTGGAAAACTTATACAAGGGTTAGCTGCTGCAGCCGACGGTGCCCCAGGGCCTCAGCAGAGCAGTGGGTGAGGAGGGGGGAGAGATAGTGGAGATGACACGAGAATGAGAGATACAGACAGAGAGAGAAAAACTTGAACTGAAAGACATGCAGAGCACAGCATTTGATGATGAGGAGGGAGATGTGTTGAGGCAGAATTGAAGAAAAAGGGGGAAAAAAAGAAACACTGGTGTTAAAAACTATACCTCCTTTCTTGTGTTTGACGTTCTACTCAGGGTTTTACACCCCTCCCCTCTCCTCCCCAACCACTCTCTGCTTTAACATCTCTGCAATTCGCGGTGCTTCATCTGAGAGGCTCCCTGAGCTCAGGTTAACTGGTGGCCTGAGGGCTCCCAGTAACACAGCTACTGCACCACAAAACCAACCAGCACCAGCTGCAGCAGTCTCAGCTGAGAGGACCCAGATAGGTGAGACGGTGACATAACACATCCACATATTCTCTCCAATGTATTAAAATCTACAACCCCAACTGCAATGAGATTGGGACGTTGTGTAAAAGGTAAATAAAAACAGAATACAATGATTTGTAAATCCTCTTCAATCTACAATTAAATACACCACAAAGACAAGATATTTGATATTAAAACAGAAAAACTTTATTTTTGTGCAAATATTTGCTCATTTTGGAATGGATATTTTACACAACGTCCCAACTGCATTATCACAGTTGTCAAATGTGGGTAAAAAATGTTAAGTAGGTAGTTTTCAGTAGTTTTAGCCTTATTGTTGAAGTCTAACTTCATTAAGTGTGTACTATAATTGAAATTTCAGTCTGTTTTTGTTGCAAATGACTGGCCATGCATATGGGCTAGGGTGTGTTTGACACTTGATTTTGATTGGTCAATTCTAAACAGCAAGTACAACACCTAGAATTAAACAAATCCCATGTCACAGTTGCATGGAGAGTTACAGCAAATATTTTTGAACAAGTTTAGATTTCATCTTTCCAGCAAGAACATGGCCCAAAAAGAGTTTTGATAGCATAAAAAAACAGCATGGAGAATGTTTATCATTGATTAAGTCAAATGCACTATAGAACAATCCAAGTCAGGTGACAAATATGACAATGCATGATACAACACAAGAAAAAAAACTACTCCGAGTTTTCCAACTTCAAAGAGAAACTTAACATTAGTAGAAAAATAGAAGTATTGCAGGACTGGATGAGTGAAAAGTAAATGCCAACAGAAAAGATACTTGAGAAAGTTTTTATGAGACTGATCTCAAAGCTGCAAAATTCATTTTTAAAATCACTATAATGATCATTTAGTACCATTTTTAACATATGGGCGTCAACTTTTTTTTTTTTTAACTTCCATTTGGTAGAAATTAACTTAGACTAGGTGGAAAAAGAGTCCAGTTTTCATGTGGTACCATCCTGTCTGGTTTGGATGAGGTATTTTGACCTGTTCAATTTACAGTGTGACTCACCAAACAATCTGCATTAATACAAGATCTTTCATGTGCATTCACTGTCCGCATCGTGTTGGCTATTGATTACAACAGGCTTTGTTTTTGGTCATGATGAACTCATTTTGTCAACATGTCAGATAACTGGTACATCTAAGAAGCACCCACCTCAGTGAAATTGTAACTATCAAAGGTTTCATTTGGCAAGATCATGGTCAAAGACAGTTATGGTGTGTGGATGAGAGTAGAAACCAAGTAGAACCGCATAAACAAGATCAACCCTGAGAAGAAAAAAGAACAGGCAGATCTCCTGATCATAATTCACTACATGTTGACCAGGTGAGAGATGACACCAGGCATACAGTACGTGTCAATATTCAACGTTTTTGAGATACCTCTGACAGTGTCTTCACCACAGGTCAAGGTCGAGTCATGTTGTCACTGATCCACAACACATGATGGGATCAGTCGCCATCTTCATCCCACAGATCTGCTCTCATAACTCCCTCACCACCTTCACTGCCCCCTTTTCACTCTCCCTTCTCCATCCTGTGTCCTTTATTTCTTCATCTAGTCTCTCTCTTTTTCATTTATTTTCATCCGTCTCTGTCATTATCTCAATTTGTTTCCTCCACCCGCCTGCGTTGTCTTTACCCCTCGCTCATCCTCGCACCTCATTTCTCCCTCTTCTCCTTGTTGTCGGAGGGAGGCCACTGCTGTCGAGGAAGTTTTCCCAACCTCCTCATCCTCTCATTTTTCATCAGCCCCCTCTCCAACACCCTCGATCCAAACGCAACACACACACACACACACCTTCTCCCTCTCCCTCTCTCCCTGTCCCTGTCCGTCCGTGGCACAAATGCATTTGCTCAATACCTCCAGCAAACAGATTAGCGGGCTGTTATCAGCGACAGGGAGACGGTGATAATGGTTTTCACCACATCTTCCCTCTGCCACAGATTAAAATGGGCCAGGTCACCCACCGCTTGCAAACACACAAACACACACATGCACACACACTCTTCATGTTCACTATCAAACAGACTCTCACCTTCATTAACTAGAATTTTACTTCAAGTTCACATGTATCCAACAAACAATGCAAGTGCACCAACATCCGCTCACGACTATGAATCAGCCGAACACACAATAACTTGTATTTTCAATCACACACACATGCACACACGCCTCCCAAACAACACCCCATTATCAATCTGTTGTCTGGTTGCTCCTCCATCCCCCTCTCCTCGTCCCTCAGCTGGCCATTGGATTTCCTGTCCAATCTATTGTCGCAAGCCGGGGCCAAAAGATACAAGGTGAAGTCAGTTTCAATCTGATGGGCCATTGTTTTGGCTTAGGCTTTTTTCTCTCACACAAAAACACACACAGGAACATGTTGCCTTACACACACACACACAAACACACTCGTGATTGTTAATTCCCTGTTCTGCCATCGATCATAACTTTGCACGGCTTCTTGTCACCTTGGTGGAAGTTCAGGTAGGTGCATAATCTGCATATATGTGAATGTGTACATATGTGCAACATGGTGAGAGTGTTTTTAAACGGACAGAAACCTCAAGTCGAACCAAACTCACTGATATGAAAACGTCTGCCATGACAAGATGGGTTGAGGAACTGGAACACGGGAGACGAAGAAAAGAAAATATGAACCTCAGAGCACATTTTTTTTGGAATCAAATGTAAGACGTTTGAAGAGTTTGAAACCTTGAGACAGAAAAAATATAGTGGTGGAAAAAAGTTTGCAAAATATTGCATTAAAATTCACTCCTAGATCCTCAAGTGCAATTTTCTTTCAGTGCAATAACAGCCAAAATACTTTTAAAATCCTATAAAAGTCATCAACCCTAGTAGTGCCAGCTGTAAGATTTGCATATTAAGTTTTCATCATCTGTAGAATTGAAACCAGAAAAGATGAATTGATTATTCTTTTTGCATGCAAAATCGGAGCAGTCAGATTTTCATACTGGACTTTCAACATGTCCCGGAGCGCAGTTTCCTTCCACTCATGATGTTGCAGAAATCCAGTATAAAGAGTAAACAACAAAAACATTACGATCCAGACCACAGCTATTCACATCACTTCCTTTGTTCAATGAAAATCATCATACTTATTACATTTTCATTTTTGAGGGATACAGCCAAGACATGTCTGTATTTAGAAGGATTAGAGTACAAATTCAATTATATGGTTTATCCCACTTTTTGGCAATATATTTAGTTAGTCTGGGCATAAGTCTATGTGTTTTATTAAAGTTTGGGATGTAAGGGTTGTATTTTTGTTAAACAAGAGTTTAATGTAAAAGAAATGACACTGCAGCATGTACAAATGTAACAATATGATCTAGGGGACTTGGCATGGTAGGTCTTAAAGCAGGGATGTCCAAACTACGGCCCGGGGGCCAATTGTGGCCCGCTATCTATTTTCAAGCGGCCCCCAGCTGTCATATTGCCATGTGTTAGATTTGTCACTTAAATTAGTCATGTTCTAACTGTTTACATTTACAGTTTCTGTCAAGTGCTTGAATAATCTTAATATATCTGGTAATGTTTCACAAAGATTTGGACTGTGCATTGGCAACTTTATAAAGCAAAAGCTCTGTACAATCTGCAAAAACTCAACTTTTACAGCTGACATTTAATGGCATTTGGCATGATGCAAAATATGTTTCATGAGTAGTTTAGAATTTAAAAAAAAATAAATAAATAAAGCACATGAGAGGACCGAAAAAACGGAATTAAAGACATGAAATGGTCAAAAAAAACAAAAGTTGAGGCATAAAATGGTTCAGAATGCCGGATCAGAGATATTGGAGGTTATAAATGTTTTTATAACTGTGGTATAAACAAACATGATAAAGTCCAGATCCTAATCCTGCCATAAAATTGTTACATTTTTTCCCAGGTTTGGTTTTATGGCAAAGGTCTGCAATAACAGCATAAGCATGTTTGACAAAACCATTTTTGTTTGTTTGTTTTTTCAGAAACCACTCAAAAGAAACAGTTTTCCAATTGAACACTCATTTGTACCTTTCACTGTTAATAAACATGTCCATAAGAGCTGCCGGTCCTTGGTCATTTTCATTGTTTCCGTTACAGCCTTTTTGGGAAAAAGTTTGGGCTCCCCCTGTCTTAAAATACTTTAAATTGATTGGTTCCACAAAAACACAGAAGACACTTGCATTTTGTGTCATTTTTTGCTACTAGTCCACTTATGAATGTCGTAATGTTAAGGAAAGACACATTTTTTGTTGCTGTGTTTGGTGACTATGATGATGCCTGCATGACTGAAAGATCTTCAGAGACAAAAATGTCTAAAACAAGGAACCTAATGCGGGAAACACACCTGAAGATACAGATATCCCAGACAGTCAAGAACTACAGATGCTGTCCTTAAAAAGTTGGGTACACTGGCAAAAATACAGTCGAACCTACAGCTTAGAAGACAAACCAGGATCTGGGCGTCCAAGGGTTTTTTCAGCAAGAAATGGTCAGGTCCTGATCCATATAAGCAGGGAAAAACACATTGAATGACACCACAGGAGTTTCAGCAGCAGGGGTCAAACCAAACTTGTTTCCAGCGTCGTCCAGACATCATTTCACGACCAAAAAGAAGGACAAGTCTGAGCAAAGAGGACATTTGTTCACCTTCGCCAGAGTGATACTTTCAACTCCAGCAGGAACTTTAAAGCAGTGAAACCACTTAAAGTCTGTTAGTGCTCAGCTGACATGAATTCACCAAAGACGTATCTGTTCTTCACGTGCTCCACTTTTTCTGAGCTCAATCCAGTGTCCAAAGGTGATAAACTACCCTGGTGGTCAGCGCAATGTTTTCTCCCCTTGTAAACCCCTCCAGCGGCGCCTCAGCCCACTCAATAATTAATGCCAGGGATGCTCAGTGTTTTACAGGAGGCCACAAGCCGTGTTTTATCACACCAGCACATCATTCTCATTAGGCCAGATTCGATCAGGGTGCACTGTACGCAGAGACATAGGAGGGGACGCAGTGAGACACACGGAAGTCAAGAAGAAACCGTCGGACTTAACTCAACCACCTGAAATAATCTCTGCTGCACTCGCCCTGCATCTTCTTTCTTCTCTCTGATTCTCTCTTTCTCTCACTACAATCATGTCCCAGTCACTTGCTTGAATTTATAGCATGCAAATAGCCTCTAGAGTGTGTGTCAGTGCGTTTGTGTGTGTGTGAAAGAGAGAGAAAGAGAGGAGTCGTAAGGATGTCGTGTGATAAGATATACATATTTAATGAGATGGAATGAGATGTGGGTGAGGGCAAGGTCAGGGGTGACACACACACACAAACTGCAAATGTGAACACCGAGCCACTCACAGCCATGTTAACATATACATACTAAGTGATCACACACACACACACACACCTCAAAGGAGTGTGTGAGGTACGGTCTCATTAGGCAGGCTGTATGGGATTAACAGCAGCGGTGACATTTGGGGGCTTGTAAGGACCAGTCTATAAAAACAGAGGAACCAGGGAAGGTGTGTGTGTGTGTGTGTGCGTGTGTGTGTGTGTGTGTGTGTGTGTGTGTGTGTGTGTGTGTGTGTGTGCGCTCCTGTGCCAACCATTCTCTGTGTGCAATATAAATGCTTCTGCATCTTTTCTTCCTCTCTCATACTGTGCACCAAACACAAACACACACTTACACACACATACACATACACTCATACACACACACCTGGCAGCAGACGGGCCCAACATGTTTGATAGGAGCACCTTATTATTTGTCCCCTGGGTATTTTAGCCAGTCTAGTTTTTCGCGCTGCAGTCAAAGTGATTATGTGAGCCAACTTTTATTATGCAGCTTTGTCCTAATACAAAGCTTCCCCCAAAGGATTCTGGGGGAACGTGTGCACCTACTACACCTCTGTCATCTCCAAACTCTGTGTCTGCAGCTCTTTTTTTTTTTCTTTACAAAACTCCTTCTCTCCCTTCCCTCGGTTTGCTTCCTGTCTGCTGCCAACAAACACATGCAAACCAATGCAAGCACACCTGCACACTCACACACACACACACACACACACACACACACCATTAACAATTTACAGTCCTGAAGATGGTGGATGGCAGAGCAGGCTCAGCATGCAGCAGCTGCCCTATAAGCCAACGTAGAGGAGATGATGTGGTTAATGAGCTGCAGAAAATACAGCTCTCACTTGGTGTCTATATTTCCTGTTCATGCACGTTTCACAAAAAAAAAAAGAAGAAAGAAACAGAGGAGCAAAAATCCCTGTCAGTGATTTTTTCTTTTGGTTTCTTTTGTTGTCCACGTGCTCTTCCTGTTCCTGCTTTGTCCCACAACTTGCCAGTGAACTAAAACTACCATCACAGGGGTTCAGAGCATTCAGCACATAAGAGCTGCTGAGGTAGGTAATCAAAAAAGAAACCATTGAATGAACAATGATCAGGAGAAACCTGGATCTGCCTTTTTTTAAAACTCCAAATCAGTTAAAATTTAGCTTCTTGATAGTGATATTGAGCCACCTGGTCCCCATACTATCACATATATCAAGTGAAGGCACATCATTTATATCAAATCATTGGAGTACAAACATTGATTAGTTGTAAGGATTGCCAGTAAATGTATATAGAAATACACAGGGGAGAATTCTGATAGTCTTTTGCATAAAAGAGTAGCTTAATTTGAGAAAAGGTCTAAAGCTTGTCTCCATTTACCTAAAGAAAAGATAAGACAGGAGTGATATGCAGTTCAGAAAACAGTATAGCTGTATTAGTTAGGGATGCATTGATCTGATCCTGGTATTTGATATCAGTTCAGCACAGACTGAAAAGTTAGATAAAGGGCTGAGCTAAAAGGTAGATCTATTCAACTTAGATCTACACTCATCTGTGTTTCCAACAGCCATGTGCATATGTGCAATACTTGTTTGTGTTTAATTCCACATATATGCACTGCTGAGGTTTAAAGTTAAAGTATTAGAAGTATTATTACATGGTACTGGAGAATTTACTCATCACAAATTTATAAATCAAAGGGGCTGTGAGGACTTTCTAGAAAAGCTAGTGTTTCTCCAAGATAAAGACCGAGTTACTCATAAGCACTTGCACCCACTGAGGACGTGAGTATGTGACTCTTATCAAGGCTTTAGTTTGTTTTGAAATACATGAATGGAGAGCAGATCTTTTTGACACTACGTTTCTTTGTTCAAGGTAACTTTTTACAGTGAACGGGGTAATGTTTTTATCAGCTGTTGCATAGATCTTTTAGTTGAAACATGGCAACAAGCAAACTTTGTAAACTTAGTTTGTCGCGTAGTGCAGAAGCTGGCTACACTTGGTGTCACACACAGCCTGGTGCTCTGAGATGTATCCTCAAGGTGTATTGTTAGAGAATCCTGGTTTTGTCCTGCCAGTGCTCATCTACCAACTCCAACCTAACCAAGCAGAGCAAATGTAACCTGGCTCTTCATTTTATTGATAGACAGTGGAGTAGAATGAACATTATCACAAACAGCTTCACCTATGTTTTCGCCCATGCTCTGTCACTCTCCTGTTTAGCTTTCTCCTGCTTTGACCTCCTTTTTCAGACAGTCTAGCTCCAATGTCCCCCAATACTACAACATAAAACTGAGAAATTCTCTTCAGCAGAGAAAAATGTAAATCTTGCTTCTCTCAGCCAAACTTCATCGGTCAGTGTGATGTCACCGTAGTGATTTCAACTTGCTGTAAATCAATCCAGTCCAGTCTTACCCAATCAGGGCGCTGAGAAATAGCATTTAGAAATGACTTATTTTACTCTTATACTCTTATTTTAAATTCAGGTCTATGATCAGGCATATACAAAGTGACAGTTTTACGAGATCACTTCGGAAATCTTCTTTTAGAATCCCATAAAGTAACCATCCTCATATTAAGAAATAGATACAGTTAAATGAGAACTGGTATCAGCTCAGATCAGGATCAGCATCAAGGCTTAAATGTTGGATCAATGCATTGCTTCCTTTTCTCTTTCCGTTTGCAAACTATATTTTGTAATGTGGCACCAAATTACAGAGTATCACAGTACTTCTGACTATCTATGAGCTGAGGAAACTGTCAGTTCTAGTTGCTGTTGTTGTGAGACAGTCATCTGTTGGACAAGCTCAGTTTTGTAGCAAACAAGACATATGTGAAATAGTTTGGGTGCAAGTATGGTAAGTACAGTTAAGGATCTAATACAAAAGAAGTTCAGCCATTCAGGCCAAAATCATTCTGTCATCTCATCTTACCAATAATAATGGAAAGTATTGACATTGGTTTCATCAAAAGACTTGAATTGTTAGAGAGCATGTCGATAATGCTATCAAATGGCAAAATTAACAACCCGTAGTCCTAGTGTTATACGTTTTTACCCTGTATTTTAATTCTATGCTCTCAGTAGGTTGTGATTCTCTCTATCCAGTCATGTGACATAGCCTACTGTCATTCTGAAAATCCCAGGCCCACTACAATTTTAATCAGAGGGGGAAATACTCCAGTATTTATCCAGGTAACTCTGCCACAGTGCAGCAGCAGCAGCAGCAGCAGCAGCAGCAGCAGCAGCAGCAGCAGCAGCAGTACGCTGGTCTGCAGTGTATTCATTACAGAGGTAATACCTAAAAAACAGAGCAGATAGAGAAAGAGCAGCACCTATTCTACCCTGATCAAGTTTCATTCCCTCCTCTCTGTCATTGCTCCTCTCCTCTCTCTCCTTCCATTTCCTTTTTCCTCTGCCTACAATTTCATTATTTCTTCTCCTCCTCAGACCATTTCACACCATCTCTTTTTCTATCACACTCCCTCCCTCCTTGTTTCTTTCTCTCCTCGGCTCTCTCCACATCTCTCCTCTGTCACGGCGGCGATGATTATGACTAGTGAGCATAATGCATAGCCATGAATAGGACTGTCCGGCTGATTGTGATGTATAGTTTTTCATTACCGCTCCCCAGCCTCCGTCATTAGGCACAGGGTGGATGGGTGGAGTCAGAGGGGGGTGAGATGGTGGTAGGGTATCTATTTATCCGCTAATTTGTACGAAAAAAAAATCGCTCCCCCTTTCTGTACGGTGGCAATCAGGGGACAAGGTAATCGTCTGCCTGTTCAAAAGGCCCTGACGGCCAGCACCTGATGAAGAGCTATGTGGTGTCAGGCCATCATGTGGAGGAGAGAAAACACGGGAGCAGAAGAGTGAGAGTGAGGGGTTACTTTTCTAAAAGTATCCATCTTATTTTATGTAACTGAGTGAGAAAAAGCTGCCAAGACGCTAAGGTAATTCCACTCGGTTAAAATGCAAATAAAGAGTCAGTCTCGTGACAGGATCAGCCTGCTTGATATTAGCAGCATTTTAACTGCACAGTGAATGAGTGAAGTTAAGGAAAGGGTTTTGATCAGGAGTTTTCATGGTAAAATAATTTATACCATATCGGTATAAATTATTTTACCATGAAAACTCCTGATCAAAACCCTAAGTTGAAAAATTGCCCCAATTTACATTTCACACTGTTGGATTTTAAAAAGCTTCTAAGTAGAGTTTCAAAATGCAAAAAAAGGAAATGGGAGTGAGAGGGGGGATAATGGAGTTGGCGTCATGTTTGGCACCCACTGTCTGGAACTGACGTCTATTTTTGTTAACTTCCCTCTCCATCCATCCCATAATATCCTCAATGTGTTTTAGATCTGGGAAATATGCAGGATGCTCCAGAAGAGTGAGATTATTCCTCTGTAAAAAGAAGAAATCCTCTGTCAGGCCAGTGTGAACTGCAGTGTTGTCCTGTTGAGAAACCCAGTCATTACAGCACAGACCAGGGCCCTCAGTCATGAAGGGTGCCCCCTTGCAACATGTAGGCCGGGGATCGTCCCGTGTTTTGATGGACAGCCAATTGGATCCTCTAGTTCATCGGTGGTGGAATTATTTTGGTCTACCACTTGACTTTTTTGTCCCATAACCCTCAGGATCTTTGAAAAAATTCAAAAAGGCTGTCTTACTGCGTCCAACCTCAGCAGTGATGGTGTTGTGTTGTAAGAGGCCTTACTTCTGCAGCTCAAAAATCTGACCTTGCTCAAAGAGAGAAAGCTTTTTAGCCTTTACCATCAGGAGGTCATAAGAGTGTGAAAACCTGACAGAGAAGGATGCTGAATCAACATTTTAAAGCAGATTTTGTATTTCAAAGGCGAGGGTCTTCAACTTTTGATCAGTTAATTAATAGACTACTTCTTTTTTTATTGTCGTTTGCAGTAAGTGGCTTCCTCATTTCATTTTATGTTATTATTGTTATTTATTTATTTTTTCATAGTCCCATTTCTTCTTTTTGCGTTTGAAACTGTTCTTGGATCCCTTTTAAGATTCAACAGTGGAAAAAGAAAATTTGTGTCAGTCTTCAAATAGTCTTCAGATTTTGATAAGGTGTGTAACCTGTGATAAAAGGCACACTGGTATTCTGGTATTCAAGGAGCAATTTTTGGGGAGGATTCTTAAATAGGTTTACTCAACTTAAGACACTGTTTCTATCAACATGTGTAGATACTGAAAATGTAGAAAATTACTGCCATTAAACCTAACCCATGTTTTTTCATACAAAAGGAGTATCATAGTTTTATCCTAAATCTGTGTGGTTGTCCTTCCTCTGCACAGCTGTGTCCTGAGGAGGTCTGCGTCAGTAATCATCAGCTGGGAGCAGGATCATGTTGTTTTCTCATGTAAGGAAGTTTGATGGCGTGATACGAAAAGAATGACACAGATGTTTGTGATCTGGACAAAAGCACAGCAGGCATGGCAGAGGAAACAAACTGTTCACACACACACTTACACACTCTTACACAGGAAGTTAGCATGCTGTGATTCATTGGAAACTCACCAGGCACCATGCAAACAAAATGAGATGCACATTGTGGGAAGTTCCAACTTTTATGAACTTAGAGACACTGATACTGACTCCAGATGACTAATATAAACTTGAGCACCTCTTCAAGGACCAAGATCATTTCTGGCTTATATTAGCAGGTATTACGGGCCTGTTTGAATGAAGTTAGCAGGTAAATTTTCCTTTACAGAGATAAGAAACCATACTGTTAGTGATTCATTTATTCTTGGTCATTTCGTGGACAACTGATTGTTTTAGAAATTCAAGAACAGTAAAAGGGGATGTTATTGAGTGAAAGAAAGCTACATACATGAAGTCTTATGCTGCATTCAGTCGTGAAGCACAGCTTATTTAAGAATTTCATTGAAATGTTTTTTTGTTTTTGTTTTTGCAAAAAATCTGATTGAAACTTAGTCTGACCTAAGTTATCAAAACTGGACAAAGGAATCAATCCAGTGAACTCTGAGGCTCAGCGGAAACATGCTGTCACAGACTGTGCTGTACAGCTGCAGTGAGGCAGGATGGGAAATCAAGTGAAATCAAACAACAGAATATACCATGGACAACGAGGATGACATAAACCTGCATCCCATAAGTGAACTATGCTGCCTGTTGTTTGCTATAATGTGTCTAGTTGTGCAAATGTGTTCTGTCCACCTCAATGCACTGTCCATTATTTGATCATTTAATTGCATCAAGTTTGAGATCAAGATATTAAAATTATGGTATGTTAAAATACCTAACACCAATCAATCAGAGGGTGCCAAATTCTGCCCCAATCCAACACTTGAAATTGAGATCCAGTCATCACTCATCATTGTATCAGGTATAAAGCAGAAACTGACCTTGAAAGAGGGTTAGCAGTTTGGAGTTTATACCAATTTTAAACACCATCCGCTGTCCTACTCTATGATTTAAGTTATGAAAAAGACTTTCAGACAAACTTGGATAAGGCTGCAGAATGTACAAAAACAAAAAAGCATACTTTGTTTTTTTTTTTTTTTTTTGTCTACAAGATGAGTGATCTTAAAACCCTCACATGCCAACTTTTAACGAGTCTTACAACCACCATACATTCATTTTTAATGCAAACAATTCTGAGTCAAAGAAGACATTTTTTAACAAAAAAGAAAAAAAAAATTGTGTCAAAAACTACAGCATATAGATGGATTATCCCTGTGATTTGTGATGTTCTCTGGCATAAATGCACAGTAACCAGAATTTTCTTAAAAGAAGCTTTAAAGACAGTTATCGCTCCGTGCATATACAAAAATTGCTTCGCTTTTAGTCCAAACACCCACTAAACACTCACTATGATTAGAGCTTATTCTTCCAAAATGACTTTTGCCTTTCTCCACATTTCCTGCACAGTACATAACAGTGATGTAAGCGTTTATTCTGTATTAGCATGAAATGTAGAGTAAAGTAGAAGCTGATAGGTTGGTTTCTTGCATAACTGCCTGAAAAACTTCAAATAAAGCCGCTGCTAATGCTAAATGAATGGCAATAAGAGGCTTGTTGCATTGCACATTACAGTTTAAGCACTGACCTAAAAGTAGGATTCAATGTGTAATAAAAGATCAGCTTTGCTCTGAAAATGTTGCCCTACACTGTTGGAACGGCCGGAGCGACGCTCAGGAATCTATTAGCCTTTGTGTAAATGGCTTGTTGCTTTTACACACCGCGTCTCTGGAGCGCTGCCACTCGCTTTGTAATTAGTGCAGCATTTGTGCCAAAGACCCGCTGGCTCACCCTGTCCACACTCTTCCTCACACAAACATCCACACTCAACAATTAGTGTGTTTTACCTGATAATGAAATTATGTAAATGGTGCAAGAGTCCAGGAGACGCTCGCTTGTTCCATTCAAACAGGTTCTGGCCCCATTACCATATTTTGAAACATCTGACTTAATCAGGAGACCGAGGAGGGTCCAGGACCCAGGGAGAGGGATGAGACAAAGACTTTTAACCGCATCCACTCGCCTCATAAAGAGGTTATTAAGAGTCAAGGCTGAAGATGGCCACTAATGATGTGTTGGGGAAATTAGGCCGATCAAACATTAAAAGCCGAGGCCCCCTCCTGTGGGCAGAGAAGCAGCCAAA
This sequence comes from Thalassoma bifasciatum, assembly GCA_008086565.1. NCBI lineage: Eukaryota > Metazoa > Chordata > Actinopteri > Labriformes > Labridae > Thalassoma > Thalassoma bifasciatum. The sequence continues at coordinate 147,645 of RPOG01001336.1, forward strand.
TGGGTCAATTAGAGAGGTATTATTTCTCTCTCTCCCTCGCTCCCTCTCTTAAGAAAGGGAAAACAAGTAGAAGCTGATCTGCATAAAGTGTTTATCAAGACAGACATGTCCACTTAGGGCTGATCACGCTGGAAAACCTCATCCAGCCAGAAGAAAACGAGGAGGAGGAGACTGAGTTGGGTAATGGTGCATCTCTGCATGCGCCTACATGAGTGTGTGTTGTCTTAATTAACAGGATCATTTAGTGTTTGCTCATGTCCCTGCATGTGAATGTGTAATTTTCAACCCCAGGCAATCAGCATATTGGTATTGTCCATTTAGGTGAGAACAAACCTGTTTATATGAAGTTAGCATGCAAGCAGGGTTTGAAGTTAGAGGAACAGCTATTAGTGCTCCTCAATCAAGAAGTAATTCAGAATCAACTGCATAATGTCTCGGTCATAAATTAGAATAACCGAATTAACGTGCAAAGCACTTTAAATTGCTAAAAATGAAGTACAGGCATACATCATGGGAGGAGGAGGAGGAGAGTAATGATCCTGGCAGAGGATATGCTCACTATAAATTGCGGTTTATCCCTTTTCTACTATGTTTTTACTTCACCTCTGAGTGGCACATTTTCAATTAACTGCTGCACCCTAAATGGAGTTCAATTTGGACTTTAAGGAAGGAATAAATTCTACTGCCTGGTGCTTTATTGTGGGTTAAATACACTTGGGTTTAACACTTAACTTCTGTCTTCATGCATATCTTGGCTGCTACTTTCACTTTCCTCCCTTGTGTTTTAGAGGGAAGAGGAGGAAAAGAGAGGGAAAAGGAGAAAGAGGGGAGGGAAAGAGGTACGAACTGTAATTCTTGCCCAAGGTTTAAAATAAATTAGCTCTTAGCCATCCGAGGTTAGGCTAACATATTAGAATTTTCCATCTGCTCGTTCTAAATCATTGGCGAGTCTGCTCAGCACAAAGGGCAGGAGGCTCATCTCTCAACTCATGGGACAGATTGCATTACTGAGCAATATACCTTTATTTCCCCCATTTAATCCTCAGAGCTGTGCACGAACGGCTGCAAGTAATGAGACAGAGAGTCATGTATGTGCACCATAAAGAAGGAAATATACACACAGAGAAGCATACAGATATCCCTTCAGAACACCTGACTCACATAAGACTGCATGGGGCACTGCTGAGAAATGAATTCACATAGGAAAAAACACACACACACACACACACAACATCAGGTGTCATTTTTAATCAGCTGATAACTTCTTTGTGTTTACCCACTGCTTTGTGTTACAGAGAGGTGTCAAAACAGGGTCGACACATCTGAAACACTTAGACAAAAACCACCCAGACACCACACACACACAAACACACGTCACTCTTTCTCTTCAAGTCGCTGCCGCCTTGCCCGTCTCCCCCTGCGCATCAGTAATCAACCTTGATGCTCGCTGCTGTTGTGGCCATTGATTTTTCTGTTCCACATGTGGGTGAAAATTGCACTTTAAGTTACCCTGAGTGTTAAATTAATAATGAAACCGCAAGAGTGCCCTCTCCTGACTTTCAATTAACACCATCAGGATTAGAGGGGAGGGATACAGAGGGGGGGAGGAGATGGGGAGCGAAAAAGGGGGGAGAGAGAAAGGAGATAAAGGAGAGACACGGACTATCCATGACACCTATTCTCAAGGTTTGGGTTTCGATTTCTTCGGTGTCCTCTCATTGTGTGGCATTACAAACAAGAGCTACCTCCACTGGAGCGTGTTAATGTTAGTGTATAAAAACAAGTTTAGTTGAGAAAAATCTAAACCTAAACTCCAACTTTGCTCATTTTTGGAAACAAGAGCGACCCAAAGTATTTGGCTTGGGGAAGTATTTGGTCGAACGAGTCCAAACTAAACATATTATTACTGTCAAAACTGAAAGGCAAAAATTGACACTGAGATAAAACAAGATTTGTGGTTGACCATTAGAGTCTAAAAAAGATGCCAAGTGTATAGTGAGACATTAACAGGACTAAAATTTAATAAAGCTGTGATTTAAAATATGTAGATGGTGCAAACTGGACAGTAAGTTAGAATATACAAATAGGTAAAACTGGGGCGCATATGGCCTAGTGGATTAGGAGGTTCGCTCTCGAGCAGGTGGTTCGAATCCGACCAGCAGCCTGTTTCCCGCATGTCACTCCCCACTCTCTCCCCCTTTCCTACTCTATCCATTGTCCCCGTCTATCCAATTAAAGGCATGAAAAGCCCAAAAACAAAAATAACTTCAAAAAATAAAAGAGCTAAAACTACTTTTGGGACCAAAATATTTGTTTACTATGCCATTGACAACTACTTACACAACCATCAACAAACACAAGCTCATCGCTCCCTTCATGTTGCTCAACTTCATACAGGAAACTAGAGCAGTAGCTTAGGACACAGTCACACTAGTTAAATGTAATGTGCTCAAGCATGCTTTAGCCCTAAAGTTCTGTTTGTTCAGCCAGTGTGTCCACAAGTAAATCATGGTCAGGCACTAATTCACTTTTCTGCTTCGGCACTGTTCACTACATGCACTGCACAAGTATGCGGCCTCAGTGCGTACATGATAGATAATCCATGATGTATTATTGCTGCAGCAACTTGGGTCAACAATCATTTTTATCAATGGCAAGTTGTAAGAGGGCTGTTTTGTTCCAAAATGACTCATGATGGGCCAAAAAGTAACAAAAGTGGTAGCAATGTTCTCTCTGTTCTCTAATCTGCTTACTCTGATGAGACCGCGTCTTGTAAACAAACGCTACTTTGTGACATCGACAGGCTATTTTTGTCAAAGTTTTGTCACTGGCCGGCAGGGGAATGACACTACAGGGGGACAATTGTGCTTGAGTGCAGAATAGCCAGTGTGACCGCGGCCTAAGAGAGCGTCTAATTAAACTGCAGTTCATTTTAAAGTGGGGATGTTCGGATGCCCATGTTATTCTCACTGATCCATCACAGAGTTCTGCCCACTAGAAGGTGAACATCAGATACCCCATCAAAATGGCACTTTGTCATGGGGGAACTTAAGGCTGGGTTATGCTTACCGCACTGAGAAAAGACGCCCGAGATCTGCATGAGAGAAGGTGTGAGACTTACAGTTGTATCTGAAAGTTTACACCCCTCAGCAGAATTTCTTATTTTTTGGCTTTTTCTCAGAAAATATGAATGATAACACTAAAACCTTTTTATCACTCATGGTTAGTGGTTGGGTGAAGAAATTCATTGAAAATAAAATTGGTTTTCTCTTTTTAAATCATAATGACAACAGAAACTTCAAAAATGACCTGTTCCAAAGTTTCCATCCCCCAGTTTTTAATACCTTGTATTTCCCCCTTAAACATCAATAACAGTTTGAAATTCTTTGTGGTCGTTGTGGATGAGGGTCTTTATTTTCTCAGATGGTAAAACTGCCCATTCTCCTTGGCAAAAAGCCTCCAGGTCCTGTAAATTATTGAGCTGTCTTGCATGAACTGCAGGTTTGAGGTCTCCCCAGAGTGGCTCACTGATATTGAGGTTAGGAGACTGAGATGGCCACTTTAAAACCTTCACTTTCTTCTTCTGTAGCCAATGGCAGGCTGATTTTGCCTTGTGTTTTGGATCATTTTCCAAATTTTCCACGTGAGGGGGACTGCTTGAGAGGGTGTGGGTGTGAAAATTGTGTAATTCGTCTGAGTTGGGTGGAGCAGAGCATGCGGATGCGGAAAGCATAAACCAGGCTTTAGGAGCACTGAGTGACCATTCTGTTCTGGAAGTTGGTGCGAGGAAAATAGAAAAAAATTTGCAATCGTTGAGATGAGAGTAACTTTAAAAAGTCCGAACTGTAAGAGCACAGCAACCGAGTCAATTCATCTCTCCGCAGCTCCTGTGGGTTGTTCATGGAGAACACTGGTCAGTATGGGACAAAAGTAGTCAAAGGACAGGAAACAGGTGAACCGTCAACAAGGTCATGGAAGCAGTGGCATGCACAGACTTTTCGAAGGTACATGCATTTTTTGGCAGTTAAATTACTTTTTTTCTACCTAAGAGAACACTGCAAAATGCTTTGTGACTCCCAACAGTTCTCTCTTTCAACAACTGGGCCATGGAAGAGCAAGGTTTACTGATATGTGGGCTGGGAAGGCTGGTGGTCATTTTGAGTAAAGAGATACTCGAGCTTAGCTGCTGATAAAGTTAACAGTTGATCTGTAAGAAAGGTGTCAGAATACAAAATGCTGTATTATTTAATTGCATGATTTCTTACATGAATTGTTGCATATGTGAATGTGTAGCTGAAGAACACAAATACCAGGCAGGTGATCAGCATACAGTATAAGTTGAGTTCATGGGCATGATGAGGCTCTGGTGATTTAAGAATATGGTGGCGGCATGATAGTCATTTAGGTCTAACCCTCAACATCCAGCCAAAGTGGAGGATTGAGCATGGAAAGGCAAAAGCAGGCAGTAAAAATGTGCAGACAAAGGTAGAGGCTCAGGACTGGACACGTTTTTCAACACCTGTGTTATACTTGGCCATATCAGCTGATGGTGACCTTATGAAAACTTGCTGTTAATTTTTTAGAGCTCTGAAACCAGGAAACCCCCGTTTCCTCCTGTAAGGCCATCCAGTCCCAGAGACACGTGTCTTCAGGAAGACAAAGACTGATAAAACACGGATAAACAACATGCCAGAGTACACAGGTGCCTACTGCCAGCTGGTCCTTTTACAAACACACACACACTTACACAGCCAGTTCATTCTGACCCTGATTTCCTGTCTCTCCATCAAAGGAAACACCTGCCTGATAAAGCTCTGTGTGAGGAGTAGTGACATCCAGAAGTCTGTTAAAACAATTAAGGGAGTGTGTGTTTATGAGTGTGTGTGTGTGGACTGTATTATTTCAGTGACTGTATTGAAGGAACTCTGAACTACTGCAACAATGCTGTTAGAATTATAGTCCACGGTTCAGTCTGACACAGAGACAAACAAGCTCAGTAAGTGTCCGTTTTTCTCTGGACTGAAGTCTGACGTCACATCTGTTCACTTCACTTCCTGATCAGCTCTCTCTGAACTCTCTCCATGATGAGGTCATTGTTTTATTGTGCACCTGATTTGTTGATTGTGTCACTTGTTGTAAAAAAGGACATGGAGACAGCAGTCATTGTTTATGAAAGAGCTGCACATCAGACCAATGACATCATCCTAATCAGACTCTGAGAACACTGAAGACAGCGTTTTTGGGGCCATTTACACCAGAACAGTTTTAGGGTAAAACACAAAAGTATTGCTGCGTTTTCTTCCCATTTACACAAAATGGCATTTCAGCCAACCTAAAATGCAAACTTTTGAAAACACTCCCCAGAGAGGAATTTTTCTTGCCGTGTAAACGTCGAGCTGGCATTTTCAACGCAAACGCTGATGTCATGCTCAGCTTTGCACATTAAACCTTCAACGTGCCATGCGCAAACTGAACAACAACAACAACAGTCACCTACCGTTTTGTTCTTGTGCTGCTGAATCTACACAGCAAAATCGGAAATCTAAGCAAGTCATTATGTCTTATTTGAAGTAAAAATTGTCTTATTGTTCTTAATTTGAGCCACATTCACCAGACCAGGTCATAAAAATGTCTTATTTCAAGTTTTTTTGAACAAAAGTGAGGTGTAAATTGCTTGTAACGAGTCAAAAAAATCTGCCAATGGGATAAGACGAATTTGCCCGGGAAGTTTCTTGAAATTAGAAAGATGTCTTAAAACAAGAATCTTTTATCTTATCCCATTGGCAGATTTTTATTTTACTTGTTAAAAGCAATTGATGCCGTATTTTGTCTTTAAAAAACTTGAAATGAGACATTTTTATGATCTTGTCTAGGAAATGTGGCTCAAATCAAGAATAGTAAGACAAATTTTACTAAAAATAAGACATAATGACTTGCTTAGATTTCAGTTTTTGCAGTGTACTGACCGCCTTCTAACAAAATGTGTGTTTATTGCCCTTTTTCTGCAATCAGGGAAAAATATTTTAGAATAAACTTTAGGTAATCAGCTCACCTTTTCTTCAGCCTTGAAACCTTTGTTGTAGAAAGGGGTCCAACAGTTATATCGCCATCTACAGTCTTGACATGCATACTACAGTGTTTTAAGTCCCTCAGCAGATTTTTTTTAGGTGTGTTTTTGGATGAAACATTGTGAAGCATTGTCGTGTAAATAGGGGCCTTTGTTCAAGTCATCACACCACAAGTCTGAGTCAATCTAAAGAAGGAGAATCTACATTCAGTCTGATTCCTAGTTAACTAAGGGATGACTGCTATTTTACTCAACCCTCCCCCATCAGAATTTGGGCTTTTTATCCATTAATTTGACCCGTCATCTCAAAACATTGGCAAAATAAAATCTTGACAAAGCCAGTTATTCATTTTTCTTCTTTTGACTGTCAGGAATGGGCCCCTATACATCATTTATATTACATCATAGGAAATTTCCCCTTAAAACAGAAAAGGAGTGTTTTCATAAATGTATGGGTTATGAAGTTACTTTGTCGTCTTTGAGTATCTTTGGGTATTTTTTCAGGATCTCCAAGAGGGGGTCCCTTTTTGGGTTTTTAGAATATGGTCACCCTAGCTTATAGTGAAAGTAAAAGTCAATTCAACACAGGCCAGGTCAATTTGCACCACTTATCTGGAGAAGTATTGGATACGTTCAATAATGTCTGACCAGATTTTACATTTACATTTTTTCAAGAGGTGAAAAATTTTTTAAAAACCTGTATAAGCAGAATAAGCCATTACAGCCAATACAACCATCAAAGGGGGTTTTCAGAACATCATCTGATCTGATCTCATGTCCTGCTCCTCCGAATACAGGAAAACATTTGTTTAGGTTTGTGTTTCATATTTATTGGTCTACCTGATTCTTCTGAGACAGTTTAGTCTATCATAGTGATGGCAGGAAAACACAGCACACACTGTCAGCACACTCCTATTCTGCTATTTATCCAGGTGCTTCCTGAGTTTCTTTTATTTTGGAAGTTTACCTGAGTGTCGTGATGTTTTCAGGAAGCGCTGTGATGTGATGAGTGATTGTGATACTGCAGGTGTCGGAACAGTAAGAGTTCAGCACGCCTACACACACACACATACTCTCTCTCCCTCTCTCAAACACACACACACGCTGCCAGATGCAATGTGTGTGTTGTTGTTCTCTTGATGTACTCCACAGACCAGTGTGCTCAGATCATCCTGGCTAATAACTTCCTGTTTCCTGTTTCTGACTCCACTACTTCCTGCACGCTGAGCCTGCCTTTAGGATTCAGGCTGAATTTTTTTTTTAAAAAGCACAACTTTTGAGGTCAGACTGCATCAGAAGCATATTTTAGTCTCCTACAGTAGCAGATACACTTTTAAAACCAGCAAGGTCAACATGCGTCAGATTGACCCTGAATACATTTTTTATGCATCATTATCAAATTGAGATTTCCAACACTATGAGTAAGCAAAAACTACAGTTCATTTCTGAGGTTTCTAAATCTTTACCTCTTTGTCCCCCGCCTCCACTCACCCTCTCCTCCACCCACGCTCGCCGGCCTCATTCAGCTTGTTAACAGCTCACTGTAGTCGTAGGAAATAGCACGGCGGTGAGCTAATGTCAGGTTCCTGTTTGACACATTCATACAATGTTTTGACTCTGGTCAAGGTGAAGCCTGTAAACAGGCAGACGGGGCAGGACGCGAACACCAGGGGTTAACTAGAGGCTGCGCTGTGTGTCACAGAGGCTCAAAAAAACATCCAGACTATGACGCGGGTTAGAAATTCAATTGACGGCATCGAGCGACTGCCACTTCCTTATTCTGTGAGCTGCTTTCCTGTCTCTTTTTCCCTGTAAGCCATGAAGTGGGAATATTATCTGAAGGGGTTTTCTAGAGAACAACAAAGGAAGGATTACTCACTAGAAAGTTAACATTCATCAATCTGAGGCATGAAACTCATCTTTGTCCACATATTCTGACTGGAGAGGCTTCCAATGAGTGCTGATATATGTATATTCACATGAAGTTTCTACTTACTGTATTTCCCTACCCAAGGTCTACAGACAACTGTGATACAACAGGAGGTCTTTGTCTTGATGGAGCAAGCTGGTAGCTCTGAATCACTCAGGCCAACACCAAAGCAGCTTTTAACAGACTCTTATTTCACTGGTTGTATCATAGATATTAACCCACAGTGAAAAATTATTTGCCCTTCCAACAAAATTATTCTAGTTTTGTACATTGTTCATGGTTTAACATGTCAGATGATAAAAGTAAATAACATGAGTGAATACTGGGAGTGGATAGAGGACAGGTAGAAAGAAAGCACGTCAGCAGTAAATCATGGCATGCCTGGGCGGGGTTAAACAGCCCATAGAGGAATTGGCTCTTTTGGTAGAGCTGAATCAAATCACTGAATCTGATGTCCACAACACAGTGTTAACGGTAACTGTAAACTTGGCAGAATACTCTGCAATCACTGATACAGAGGTGAACCGGGTTACAGTAGCAACCTACACACAATGGGAATAACACCATGAAGGTTAAAGCTAATAGTCCAACATGTTGACATCCAGGTAAAGTGGTTGGGATAAACTGAATACACTGATATGATTACAGTTAGTCCTTAAGAGACCATGATATAGCTGCATTCTTATCAACAATCTGTTCTTCAAAGCCATCCCTTCGAATGACTGATCAAAATAAACTATTAAACAAAGCTAAGTCGGAAATTATATTAACCTTTGACAGTGATGTGGTTTTAACACCTCATTCTTTGGTCTGTCACCTTTGACTGTCTAATATCCACACATCCTGCACTTACCCTGCAGTCAAACTGCTTCATTACATGACAAAAGAATTAGTGTTTTGTTGAATATTGGTTATTTCTGTGGAAATCATCACTGAGGTGGGAGTTAAATGTGTTCACTATATGTTCTTGGTCTGCTGTCTGTTGCTCACTGCTGCTCGCTCTCACACATCATTCACTAATGAGTGAGTGACATCTGCTGGGGGCCCGTGTGACAGAGCACCATCACCCTGCCTGACACTGCGAACACTCCTCTGTTCATCCATCCATCTATCCATCCATATGCCGCAGCTGCATGTTGGAAACTGTAAAGGTTGTTAGGTCACCACAAAGTGCTCCTTAGGACAGAAAATAGATACTGAGAACTGTATTGGTGGCTAAAGAAAATATCATTATGTGTGTAATTGGTTTGAAAACAGGAGCTTCATTCAGCCGGTTCTGCATATTCCTACGACCTACTTGGAGGCGTGTGTGTAACCCGGCTTGCTCGTAAAGTCGCCGTGCTTCTGCTTGCATCAGCACTCGACCTCATAACACTTTGTGAGCAGTGGATTATGAGCTTCTTCCACACAGTAACACTCCCACTGCTGTCCTGACACCTGATAACTTCACTTTCCTCTCCTTTCACTCCAGTTGATGGAAGATACCAATTTAGATAATTTACTGTAAAATAGTCCAAATTTTCACCAGTTTATCGCACCATTATGTACTTTCTGGAGACACATGGTGTCATGCTTCTTGACAAAGTAGACAGTCTTGAAATTAAATGTCAAAAATGGGAGTCCTGCACTAGTTTTTATAAACTTAAGTCAGGAGTAATATAACTTTTTAACAACTTTTAATTATGTTACTTGAAATAACCAAAAATGTGCAAATTAAGTTTTTTTTTTGCCTGCAGGAAATAAGCAGAAAACATCTGTGCTTTACACTAAGACCCATGCATTCGTAATGTTCCTTTTCTGGCTCTGTGGTTTAAATTAAATATGTAAGCAGATTGTTCATTGTTATCATTGTGTTTGCATTGTAATAATATTGATTTATCTAAACTACATATCTGCCCCAGAAATCATGAATTATAAGACTCACTCACTTTATCAACTCAAATTATTCTTAGATACAAGCAAAAGGATTGCAGTGAAATACAAACTTGGACACCCAATGACCCTATGACACATAGAAATTTGTGTAAATTTAAATTTTTCAACAACCTGTATGGAAATTCGAGCAGAGTTAAGAGGGCCCTGAACTCCATTGGGGCATGTTGCTGCCACAGTATGCACAGCAAGATCAGCCTTAGCAAAAATCCATGTATGTAGATGAGGTCTGGTCCCGCCAGCATGCAGACATGGGTAATTTCAAAAATTGAGCATGTACAGCTTTTGACCACTAGGCACAACCTGTTCAATGGTGAGTCATGATGGTGTGAAAGAAGTTTCATAGCTGAATTGAAAATAGAAGATGTTAAAGAAGGGGGATTTTAATCATACAGTAAAAAAACATGACAATTATGTCGACAGTAGGAGGTGCTGTACTTTAAGGTGGAAAAAAAGCATAAAGATATAACCAGGCTGTGATAGTGAACGTGTGTATTTTGGTCTGCATCTAACACGGTACATGAAAATTATTTGGATTTACAATTAACTGAAAGAGTTATCAACTTTTGCTGCAGTTTTCGGCCACTACCTCTGAGTCACACAAAAACCTCTAACAACTATTCATCATCATATGTGTAGTACAAACATAATGATTTTGAAGACGACTGGGAAAAAAAAATGTGGGATGAGTTGGTTCAAATTTGCATGTTGTAAATCATCAAAATTCACCACTAAACTGAAATTTCCTTAGTTCACTGTGGTCACGGGAGATTTTTTTAGCAGGCCTCAGCATGATTATAGTAAAAGGAAAATCAGGCCTGTAACTGTAAGTAGCTGTAGGGGCTGCATTTTTCTTAACTATGGGAGATATGGAGCAGGTATCAGTCCAAAAAACACTAGAACCATTAATTTTTTTTCCATGACTGAAGTTTTTGCAAGGCTTGGTGAGGTTTGGTGCATGTTCAAGGCACAGACAGATTCAAAGAAAGAGTTATCAGGAGGAATAATTATTATCCTCAGGGTTTCAAAGGGGCCTTCATTACACCTGACTGGTCAAAAACATAACATACTGAAAGTGATATAGTATATTTAAGAAGCAGCAAAGGGCAAGATGGACTCAGCGGATTTATAATAATGTCACTGGTGAACAGCAGGGATATGAATTGAGACTTGACAAGTTTTTCCCAGATTTTCACACACTAAGACTCACAGGGTGGACTCTTTAAAGCAGATTTCTTTTTGTTATAGAGAAAGATTGAATTCACAGTAAATTTTAGCAACACAACTGGCCATTAATGGAGGCTACAGTACTTAATGCATCCATAATATGCTCTATTCATAGTCTTTTTTTTATCTAATGCTTCTCTTTTCTAACTCTAAGTCACTGAAAATATCTTTCCCAAATCTGATTTATAAAAACGAGATAAAAAGTTTGTACTGATAAAGAAAAAAAAAAAGCTGTGTGGTTCTTTAAAAGTACAAACTCACTCAGTACATGACGCCTGTGTGAATGTGTAACTATGGATGGAGATGCACAGAAATTGCAGTCTACAAGAAACAGCTCAAACAAGTTAGCCCAGGACTCAGCTGAATAAATCCTAAAATGCAAAACAGGCAAGAAGCTGACAAAGAAAATGAGGCGGCTGGAGGAGAGGTGATTGGGGAGGGCTTGTTTTGCCTCCCTGGTCCTCCCTCCTGACATACACGCTGAACACAAATATCATTCATTAACAGTAATGTGCCATCTTAACGCTGATGGATGGAGCACAGGCCCACAGCCGCCACACACACACATGCAGACACACACACACTCATGCACAGATCCCAATAAAACATAGAGAGACAATTTAAAACGGACCTGCTGGGGAGCCAGGATGTCTGAGTATCACTCACACACACACACACACACGTATGCATATACACTATACAAGCAGGAACAGATAGTCAGACACACACATACACACTCACAATGCATGGAGCTCAGGTGTCAGGCTAGCATGCTGCAAATGAAGACATTTCCTACAGCTGGCAACCTTTGATGGGCCTATGATTCCTGTGCCGCTCAGCAGCACTCCTCAGAGTAAAGGAGAGATGAGAGAGAGAGGAGAAAGTGACCGGCACAGAGAGAAAC